>PVJD01003224.1:0-170065 GCA_004026545.1 Mormoops blainvillei | reverse complement strand
GGGCCTAGCTCAGTGTTTGCCACCTTGTGGGTGGGTGGGTAGCTGGATGGATGAATCCTGGACCATGGGTTTTATCCAGAATAGTATTTCTTATGTTCTTAATTTTTAATAAGGTTAGCAGAACAGTCTTTAGACCCCAAGCTTTTGGGTTCATAGCCCATCTCTGCCCCCTACTAGCTCTGTTACCTTAGGCAAATTAATTCATCTCTGTGTACCTAGCTCCTCCTCTGTAAGAAGGAAGTAGTAATTGTAGCTCCCTTACACAGATTCTCTAAGGATTAGGTGAGTTAATACATATAAAGCTCTCAGGACAGAAGCTGACATTGCAGCATTTGCTGTAAAGGGCAAAATTGTAGTAATGGACAAAACAGACCCTCTCTTTGTTCACTTTTGTAGAATTTTGTCTTTTCCTTTGCTAAGGAGATGGGCTAAAAAGAAACGGTGCCATCCTCAAGCTGGGCGCCCTGTTAGCTGCTGCGCATGGTGAGGGCTGATGGCTGACACCAGTGTGTTTGCAAAGGTTGTGTTTGATCACAGACTGATGACCAGAAGAAACCTAAGCCCCAGTTTTGCTATTGCAGCAGGTCTTCCTGTGCTTTCATTTCTTGCTGCGACTGTCCCAGTTTCATGGGAGGTTTGACCTCCTTCCCGAACGCCGCAGCGTCTGATGTGCCGCAGTTCTTCAGCAGCAGCGGGAGGATATTAGGCAGATGTCTCCGGACCAGGAGCTTAGGAGCCCTTGCAGAAAAAAAGATATTGTATGGCGCTTGCACGACTTGCTTTGGCAGGGGCCTCCAAGTGCTATGCTGTGCTGGAGAAAACTTTCCACAGATGCCAAGTGTCTTGTGTGCCTCTGGCATGTTGAGCAAGAACATTTAGAACCAGCAGTACCCAAGGAGGCTTGATTCGTCTTGTGCCTGGTGAACTATGGCTATCCAAACAGTCCGTAGGCCCAATCCCTGTCCACAGTCCCCAGACCTGCTGGTGTTCATTATGGAAGAATCAGCGTGAGACAGGACTAGACTGGGTCTAGGAAACTCGGCTCTGCCCTTTAATCTGCTTCCAAATGCCCTTGTGGACTGATGCAAAATAATTAATAGCTTTGGGCTTTGGTTTCCTCATATTGAAGCTGAAGAGATCACACTCAAAATGTTTAAAGTAGGCTTCTGATCAAGATGGAGGCGTAGGTAGACACGCCTCACCTCATTACACAGCCGTACGAAGGAACGCAACTAACTTCAAAATGAAAAACACCCAGAGCTGCCAGAAAATCACCCAGAAAAACACCCAGAACAGTACGGAAGTCTGACAACCAGTGAATTAAAGAAGCTATATTTATCCACACAGGTAGGAGGGGTAGAGACGGGGAGTCAGGGCAGAGAGGACTTGGTGTGGTGGCCGCTAGCCAGGGGCAGAGTGGCAGCGAGGCAACAGCTGGAGGACCGGGCAGCCCCACTTTCACATGGGGAGGATAAAAGTCAGGGGGACACCTTGTGAGTGAGCGAGCCCAGCCCCAGGTCAGACCACGCAGCCTAGGGCTTCAGTGCCAGGAGGAATAAAGCTGCATAACTTCTGGCTATAAACCCGGGGGCGGGGGGACGGCTGAAGAAACTGCCCGTACATATGCAACCCCCCCCCCCGGAACCACAACCAGGGCAGTCGCTGGAGGGGCGCCAGTCGCACGTGGGAAGTGGTGAAGTGACTAGAAACAGGGTGAGGACCAGGCAAGCCCCCAGAAGCCAGCCAGCAGTGGCATTGTGCCCTCTTTGAGCTCCCCAACCCCCACACACAGAGGCACAGTTGCCCCACCTGGCAAGTACCCAAGTCTCCACCCCATATAACTTAACGGGTGTGCTGAAACAGAATCAAAGTGGCTCTACCTAGTACACAGACATGGGGAGGCTGTCAAAATCAGGAGACAAAGAAATATGGCCGAAATGAAGGAGCAAAACAGAGCCCCGAGGAAAAGAATTAAGTAATGCAGACATAGCCAACCTATCAGACACAGAGTCAAAACACTGGTGGTCAGAATGCTCAGAGATCGCATTGAATACAGCAAAAGCATAAGGGAAGAAACGAAGGCTACACTAAGGGAAATAAAGAAAAATCCACAGGAAACCAACAGTGAAGGGGAGGAAGCCAGGATTCAAATCAATGATTTGGAACATAAGGAAGAAATAAACATTCAATCAGAACAAAAACAAAGAAATAAAAGTTCAAAAAAAAAGAGAATTTAAGAAGACGCTAGGGTATCTCCAAAAGGGCCAACATCTGAATCATAAGGATGCCAGAAGGGGAAGAGGAAGAACAAGAAATTGAAAATTTATTTGAAAAAATAATGAAAGAAAACTTTCCTAGTTTGGCAAAGGAAATAGACATACAAGGCAAAGAAGCAAAGAGAGTCCCAAACAAGTTGGCCCCAAAGAGGTACACACCAAGACACATCATAATTAAAATGCAAAAGGTTACAGATAGAGATAATCTTAAAAGCAGTGAGAGAAAAGCAGAGGATTACCTACAAAGGAGTTCCCATAAGACTATCAGCTGAATTCTCAAAAGAAACTTTGCAGGCAAGAAGGGGCTGGGAAGAAGTATTCAAAGTCATGAAAGGCAAGGGCCTACATCCAAAATTACTCTACCCAGCAAAGCTATCATTTAGAATGGAAGGGCAGACAAAGTGCTTCCCAGACAACGTAAAGCTAAAGGAGTTCATCATCACCAAGCCCTTATTATATAAAATGTTAAAGGAACTTATTTAGGAAAAAGAAGATCAAAACTATGAACATTGAAATGACAACAAACTCACAACCATCAACAACTGAATCTAAAAAAGAAAACCAAAAACAATCTAAACAAACAACTAGAACATGAATAGAATCATAGATAGGAGATCATTTGGAGGGTATCAGCTGGGAGGGGGAGGGGGAGAATGGGGGAAAGGTACAGGGAATAAGAACCATAATTTGTACAAAATTGACAGGGGGCAGTTAAGAACAGTATAGGCAATGGAGAAGGCACTTACGTGCACGACCTGTGGACAGGAGCTAAGCGGGGGAATTGCTGGAGGGAATGGGGGAACTGGGCAGAAGGGAACAAAGGGGGAAAATTTGGGACTACTATAATAGAATAATCAATAAAGTATACTTAAAAAATTTTTACAGTAATGTTTTAGCACGAAGGATAAATGGATGGATGGATAGATGCATGAACAGATAGACATATGAACCACTTTTTTAATCTGCAGAGGAAACCGTTTTCTTTAAGAAAATGAAAGGAGAAAAACAATCTCTTAGTATAGCAAAAAATAAAACTAAGTAAACCATAGAATAGTCAAAGCCATGAGTCTGTACAGTCTTAGATCGAAACAAATGAATAGTCTCTCTACAAGCCTATTTTTCTGAGAAGTTGGTTGTTTAGAGTCAGTTTTGCAGAAAAGGGAGAAGCATCTTCAGGAGCAGGACTGAGAGTCCCTTGCTGCGCGGACACCAACCGGCAAAGCCAAGGTCAGCAGCTCTGCCTGACGGGATGTGGTTGCGGCAACAACTCAGATTTTCTCGGAAAATGATATCCTGGCCATCTTTAAAGCGCACCAAATTCAAGAAGATATTGGAGTTAAACTAGTTTCTCAAAATTATCTCCGGCTTATGTATACTGTCAGAAACTGCTGCCATACTCAATACTTTTCTTCAAAAGCTGCCATGAGGTCAATAAAAGAGTCTTCTAGACCTATTTGCACATTATCTCCATCACAAAAGAATAACCAGGGACATAGACATGAGTATTTTATATGGGCATTTTTAAAAGCCCAGTTTTTTTCTGGAAGCGATACTGGCCATTTAAAGAAGAAAAAGAGAGAGAGAGAGAGTTTCTGGTATAAGATCAGTTCTTGAAACTAACAATTTCACATGTGATACTCATCAGGGGTCTCTTTGGACTCTAACAAGCCTTCAGACAACCTCAGGAGACAGCCATACAGTGTCACATTATGATTTTCATGGCCCTAGGCAGCTTCACCTTTGTGGTCCCATTCTTCTATAAAAATAAAAAAAATATTTAAAAGTTTATCATACAATTGCATTGGTGTGGAGACAACTATATAAATACTATTATATATCAAAACATTTTCTTTGACGTAAAAGTTCATCTTTTTCTTCTGATTTTAAAATAAATTAATACATGTTCATGTGTCCCTAAAAGTCTCATCGGCCCTAGGCAGGCACTGTGTGTTCTGTGCCTAATGGGTATGTCGCCTCTGGGTCATACCCCCCACCTGACACCAGTCTGCCCAGGACAGGAGCACACTCACCACTGGGAAGCAGCAGGCACGTTTCTTCCCGGCAGTGGCCCTGGTGACCACCCGGGAAGCAGGCCACACAGCTATCCAGAAGCTATTTTAGTTTGGTCCCTGAGGTGATAGCTCAGGAGCGCGGGAACTAGACTCATGTGGCGGGGGTGGTGCTTCCCTGGCTTAAAAACTTCCTATCCTATAGAAGCCACTTTCTCTGCAACAGCCCCACAAGCGTAGCTTCCAGTGTTCTCCCAGGGCACGCGCCCACTTTTACCAGTTGCACAAGAGTCATCTTACTCAGAGAAGCCCAGGGACCTGGCTTTTTCTGTCCAGTATTTATAGTTCTCCCAGTCTAATGCAGTTTACGAAGCAGGGGTCATTTTTATCATAAGCAATCTTGCCTGGCTGGAGTTTGACATTCTTTCCTTATCAGGTTTCCAGGGAAACAGAGCTAAAAAGTTAACCAAAGGTCAAATTCTTATGCAGAAGGGAAAAGGGGTTTAATAATACCTCGCCTAAACATGCAACTTGCCAGTTGTTAAGGAAATAATTATATTAATGTTTCAACCCAGACTTTACAGTGTGTCTGTGGCAGAGACAATGCTAAATGAAACCCAAACTCCATTTCTTTTTCCTCCTGGGCACAGTTAGGCCACATTTTCCAGATTCCCTTGCAGGTAAATGTAGGTTTGTGATTAATTCTGGCCAATGAATTATGGTGGAGGTGATACTGATCGCTTTCGGGCTGAGCCCATAAGTCTCTCTGGAAGCCCTCCATACTCGTTCATCCTCTGCTGACGAGCTGCAAAGGCTCAGCGTGGGGTCCCCGTGCCACAGGGAATGAATGGTGGGGCCACTCCATAGCAGGAACCCCCTACTGCCAACACACACGGGATGTGATATAAGCAAGAAATAAATGACCAGCAAGAAAAGGAGAGAATGAATTTGTCTGCGTTTTTAATTCCTCCCTCCCACCCGCCCCCCAAAGAAAAGGTGAACTGGCAGAGAATGTTTGATTAGGAAAATTAAATTACTGTGGTTAACCCTCTTAATGTTGAGACAAACTACCCAACTAATCTCCCCCCTGGCCCTTTCCAACGTGTGAGGAAAACTTTGAACAGAACGTTAGGGCAGACATCCACCTGCCCTGTCACCACCTTCTCTGTGGTGCTCTGCTCAGCAGTGGGTAGCTGCTGGCTGAATAGAAAATTCCATGACAGTCAGAGGCTTCTCATCTAAGAAGCCACTGCCAGAGCAGTTCATTCCAGTCAGATCTCAGTGACATGACTTGGGGCACAAAGCAGTCCAAGCTAAGTGGCTGAGAAGAAGGAGCCTAAGGTTCTCGTCATTAAAACCCTAATTAGAAAATCTAAGAAATATCTTTGCAGAGAAGTCACAAAACAAGGACCACTTTGTACCTGAGCAAGTCTTTTCCAAATTGTGCTCATTAAATGCACAATGTTATTTAGTTGTTCTATGCTTACTTGTTTTGTTAAAGAATTTAGAGGTCTTTTCTACATAATATTTAACTGGGAAAACCTATCAGCATCTTTTTAAATTCACAATACTTAGAGTATTTAGTGTGCTTTTGGGCACAAGTAAAAATAGAAAAAACAAAATCTCAAACTAGCTTAAACAAAAAACGTAATTTATTGGATCTTATGACTTAAAAATCCAGAGAAGGGACAGCTGCAAGTGGTGAAGGACCATGGCTGGGGTGATGCTGGCAGGAACAGCAAGTAAATGGGGAAAGGCAAGTTTACCTCTTGCTCTTCCTGCCTTCCAGGCTCCCTCTAGTGCCCCCTATTGGCAGAGTCTAGAGAACCAAGGTTTCAAAGCACAAATGTTTGCTGAGCCTCAGTCCAGCATCAGAGAACTGAGTACATGTCTGTGGGTCATGCATATAAGCTCTTTGGCTGCTCCATTTCTATACTGTACTTTATATCCCCATGGCTATTCTGTAACTACCTACTAGTACTTCTTAATTCCCTCACCTCTTCTTCACCCATTCTCCCCCACACCTCTCCCATCTGGCAACCATCAAAACACTCTCTGTATCCATGATTCTGTCTCTGTGTTTCTTGTTTGCTTAGATTGTTTTTTTAGATTCAATTGTTGATAGAATTGTATTTTTTTGTCATTTTATTATTCAGAGTTTTGATTTTCTTTTGGTTAAATAAGTCCTTTTAACATTTCATATAATAGTGGTTTGGCAATGATGAGCTCCTTTAGTTCTTTTCTTATCTGGGAAGCTATTTATCTGCCCTTCAATTCTAAATGATATCTTTGCTGGGTAGTGCAATCTTTGCTGTAGGTCCCTTCTTTTCATGACTTTGAATATTTCTTGCCAATCCCTTCTAGCCTGCAGTTTCTTGGGAGATTTCAGCTGACAGTCTTATGCAAACTCCCCTGTAGGTGACTAACTGCTTTTTTCTTGTTGCTTTTAAGATTCTCTCTTCATCTTTAACCTTTTGCATTTTAATTATGATGTGTCTTGGAGTGGGAGTCTTTGCATCCATCTTATTTGGGACCCTCTGTGCTTCCTGGACTTGCATGTCTATTTCCTTCACCAAATTAGGGAAGTTTTCTTTCATTAGTTTTTCAAATAGATTTCCAATTTCTTGCTCTTTCTTTTCTCCTTCTGGCATGCCTGTGATGTGAATTTGAACCCCTTGAAGTTGTCCCAGTGGCTACTTTTACTGTTGTGGTTTTTTGGATTCTTTTTTCTTCTTGTTGTTCTGATTGATTGTTCCTTATGTTCCATATCATTGATTTGAATCTCATCTTCATCCACTCTACTGTTGTTTCCCTGTAAATTGTTCTTTATTTCAATTAATGTATTCTTCATTTCTGACTGGATCTTTTTTATGCTGCTGAGGTGCTCCCTAAGTTCCTTGAGCATCCTTATAACCAGTGTTTTGAACTCTGCATCTGACAGATTGCTTATCTCCATTTCCTTTATCTCTTTTTCTGGAGTTTTGATCTGTTCTTTCATTTGGGCCATTTTTCTTTATCTCCTCATTTTGGCAGCCTCCCCGTGTTTGTTCCTATGTATTAAGTAGAGCTGCTTTGACTCTGTATCTTGGTAGTGTGGCCTAATGTAGTAGGTGTCATGTAGGGTCCAGTGGCATAGCCTCCCCTGTCACCCAAGATGGGTACTCAAAGTACAGCCTTTGTGTGACCTGTGTACACCCTCCTCTTGTAGTTGAGCCTTGTTGCTGTTAGCAGATCAGTGAGAGGGATTTACACAGGCCAGTCAGCTGCAAGGACTGGCTATGACCACTGACCACAAACATCCACCATCTGTGGAGGACCAGCTGGGCAGGGGCAGGGTGGTGGTGCTCCTGTCCACTGGGTGCGCTGACCCTGGGATTTCCTGGATGATGCAGGCCAAGGTCAACCCCCACCTATGTTTTGCCTGGGACCACCTTGCCTGAATTATAAAGCAATCTGAGATGGCTGTTACTTGTGCTGGGTTTGGAGATTCCCAGGCAAAGCCTAGCTGTGAATCTAGGCTGTCTGCTGCTAGTGCCAGGCCTGATGCTCACTGAGGCAGCTGTTGCTTGTTTGATAGGATTTAGGAAGATGTGAAGCATAAGCCAAGACCAGCCATTCATATGGAAAAGCAGCTTGGGTGGGCCCACAAGCTGGGTGAGGTGGAGTCTCTGGGGATCTCCAAGGAGGGTGAAACAGTGTTAACCAGGTTGATGGAGTCTCAGATATGGTACCAGCTTGCTGGCTCTGTGGGGAGAGGGTTTAGAAAAGGTACAGTGGCCTCTGCTTGCCTTGATGCCAGATAGTTCAGTTCCTCCCTTATGCCACTGTTGCCTTTCAAGATATTACCCCAGTGCTGGAGCTCAGAGGGAGTGAGTCTAAGTAGGTGAGTCTATGTGTATGTTCTTTAAGAGGTACTGCTTGGGGCTCCAGAAGTTTCCTCCACCCACTCAATCCCCACTGATTTTTGCAGCCAGAAGTTGTGGGTACTTATCTTCCTGGCACTGGAACCCTGGGCTGGGGGACCTGGTGTGGAGCTGGGACTCCTCACTCCTGAGATATCGCTCCTGAATTTTTATCCACCACACTTGTGTGAGGCGCAAGCCCATTCCACATCTGCGCCCCTCCTACCAGTCTTGGTGGATGTGATTTCTTTAATTCTGTAGTTGTCAGACTTCCATTCCACACAATCTAACAGTTCTGAGTGAATGCTGTTCTACATTTTAGTTGTAATTTTGATGTGGTTGTGCGAAGAGGTGAGCCTTATTTGCCTATGCCACCACCTTGACCAGAAGTCTCTCTCTCCTTTCATAAACGTGACAGCCTATGTGTATTTCTCTATGATCTGCTTAAAGTTATTCTACACAACTGGTTTCTTTTTATATAGGCTAATAAAACAAATAACTGTAAGGTCCTGGAAGAAAGGAATGGCCTTTTATTTCTTTATATTCCCTTTGTGCTTTATGTCTGTTAGAATTTCATTCAGTTACAAGTAACAGAGATATGATTTATTCTCTGTGTGTTTTATTCTCTTCTCTTCCATGCATAATCTATTAATTTTTAACAGTCGCAAAATCCTCTTGCTGTTTGTAGTGGTTTTTACTGTGTTTTTAAAAAGCAATACATTGACAAGCCTCCCTTCCACTGTTGTCCCTTATCTGGTCCCCTGCCCCATGATCACTGCTCATGGTAGTGTCTGTATATCAAATCCAAGTTTATTTTTTACACACATCAACAAATGCAAACTGTCGTATTCCCTGTGACACATTTTCCACAAACACCAGCCCGCCATGCACACCGTGTCTCACTTTGCTTTTGTCACCCACACTATTCTGCGCCTTGTGTTTTGCCAGGTCAGCACAGAACTTCCCTCCCCACTCTCATAGCTCTCCTTCCTGTGGGTGTGTCCCATCTAAAAACAGCTCTATACTGGTGGGCAGGCGCTTGAGTTGTTTCCAATCTGTTGCTATTACTAACAAGAAACAGCCTTTGATTGGCCTCATTTACATACATTAGCATATTTATAGGATAAGTTTCTATAAGTAAAATTGTTAGGTCAAACGCATTTGTAATTTTGATATATATTGCCAAATTGCTCTCCACACTGATTGTAGCAGTTTACCCTCCCATCAGCAATATGAATATATGAGAGTTTCTATTTCCCCATGGCCTTATTAAAAGTGTATTTTCAAACCTCTGGATTTTTGCCCATACTGTAAATTTTAAAAATCTATCTTAATATAGCTTTATTCTGAGGAAGGTTGAGTCATTTTGTGTATGTGTGTATGTGTGTTTTAATTTGCCTTACCTTTCAAAAGCATTAACCTATGAGATCTCAGGCATGCAATGGTCTATTTGACTAGCGAACATTGGAAGGCTGCGCCCTCCACTGAACAGGTGCTATTTTTCCCTGCATATTATCCCTGACAAATGCACCAGTTGCATTCTAGGTAAATATTCGTTTATGATTTTGATGGTTTATACCCTGCTTTATTTCTAAGATATTTTAGGTAAGAAAATAGGAACAAAGGGAAAATAAGAGTAAAAAATATAACAGCAAAAAAAGGCAAGAAGAAGCCAGAGGTGAAGTCAGTACTCCAAATATGCTCGACATTTGCTAAAGGCAGCTCAGGGGTTTGGCCAATGAAAAGAGAGAAACAAGAGTTCAAGTCACCTCTCCAGTGTTCTGTCAGAGCCTGGCTTTTCTGAGCCTGTAAGAGATACAATAAGAAACATACTAGACACGGAGAGTGAATGAAGGGAAAACGTTCCTTCTTCTCTTACCCTTATGCCCCAACTCGGGTGCCCTATGAGCTGGAGCAGCGGAGGCAGCAAGAGGACTGGGAGGAAGGTGATCCAGCTGCTAGCAAGAGAGGAGATGAGCGCTGGGCGGTGAGGAGAGCCGCGGAAAGAGGTGCAGGAACACGCCCCGAAGGTGCAGCAATCCGGGGGAGCTGCCTCCACGTGTTACTTAAGTGTGTGTGGGTTCTGTGTGTGACCTCACAGAAAAGGAAAGCATTTAGCATTATTTATCAAAAGTTCAACTATTCTACTGAAATCGTTATAGTACCATGTGGCTTGCCTTCTCCTAAGCCTTGACCTTGGTCAGATTCCTGTTTGGCACTTCGGCTTCTTTTTCTGGCCGAGTTGTACTTAGAGTTGAGCTCTGTAGAGGAAGGACGGGTTGCTTTTGGTTTGGATAGCAACAAAACATTGTAAGAAAACATCTGAGTTCCTAGCGGAGGGAGCATAATTCTAACAACCTTCAGGAAAAACCAGAGACCATCTTTATGTCTGTATCAAATGGCAATACTTTGCTTTCCCTTATACTTCATACATAAAATTATCACTTTAAATCTTGACGGAAAAACTAGGCATTCTATGATTATAGCTCTGGTAAGAGAGATTTGCTTGTAGGAGGGAGTATGAGAAACAATTAGTGCCAAAAAGTCTAATTTGTTCATTTAGTCTCTCTTCAGGGTGAAATTTTACCCCAAAACCCGATGTTATTATAATTACCTTTTCACACACAGAGTCATAGCCATTGCTCAGTATCAAAATAAACTTGTTTTGCTTCATCTGGTGCAGATAAAGCCATCCTTTCAACAGACAACCCAAAAAACACTGTTACTTACGGCACAATATTTTGTCTTTCCAGGCATCCTATCAGCCATTGTTGAAGCAAGTTGTGGAGGAAATATTTAATCCCGAAAGGCCAGATCCTGTTGATATTGAACACATGTCTTCAGGCCTCACTGATCTCCTTAAAACTGGATTTAGCATGTTCATGAAGGTAAAGTAACCATGAAGAGGTAACCCTGAATGCAGTGCTGTCTTTGCTGGGCATGAAATGCGGACACCCCCTTAACCTGTCGAGTACCACAGAAGATACGGTCCCATATTTTGGCCCTTCTGAAATGAGGTGCCATCTTTATGGAACTTTTGGTTAACAGTAGCCTGACCTTCTAGCCTCATACAGCTTCTTTTCGTCTAAGCACTATGATCTTTTCTGATCAATATGTAAAGACCCAAGCCCGTCAGGATAGCGCTGTTGAAAATGTTCCTCCTGATGGCCCAGTTTTTACTTAACATGATTCCATATACTATTATGTTGTTATTCATGAGTGATAATCTGTTGTTATTAATTCTAGAACTTGTTGTGTAAGATAATGAGTAACTCTGCTCAGTCACGTGATTAGCATCACCCCAAAACCCATTTAAAAATGACTCGTTTTGACCCCACAGACTCCCAGTTGGCAAGTGCTAGAATTTCTCTGGCTAATATTGAGGGTAGGTCAAAGTCACTGCAAAGCTTTTGCAGTGGGGATGAAAGGAGGAGAAGTACGCAGATGTGATCTATTTTTAACCCACTGTAAAGTTTCTGAATTTAAAAGGATATAAACAAGATTACAGGCTGACCTCCCAGTCTATGCCAGGATTTCAGTTGTAATAACTCTTGGAAATAACAGAATGTTTTGCCAACTTCAAAGTGTCTTTGAAATCATGAATTAATCTACATAGAAGAGCTGGCCTTTCAGAGTTCAATAAATGCATATGCCCAGAAAACCGGTTCACTCCAAAGCCAGAGGACAGGAGCCAGACAGCAGTCAGGCTCAAGCAAAGCAGTTAACGGCTGGAGTGGACATGCAGGTCTCCATCCTGCTGTTCCCAGTCATCATCAACTTCTGTTGCAATGCGTGGCTGGTGTATTTTTTCGGGTATGTGTGTGTGTGTTGGGGGGGTGCTTTAAATAGCGCAGCACAGATCAGCTTCTCAAAGGTGTTCAGGGGGCTCCTGTGTTGAGTGTAAGCCCAGGGCTGTTCAGTAGCCCTTCGTGATGGCTAGTTTGTGCTGCAGCTTCTGGGCTTTAGTCTTCACCCTAAAGAAAGACTAAATTAACAAATGTGGACTTTCAGGCCCTGGTCAGTAAGGTCTGAGGATGGCCCAGTAGGCTGTGTGTCCTTTCCCAGTCGGGCTGCTACATTGCTAGTCTGGCCATGGGCACACGTAGAAGCTCAAACCCGCCTGAGCTCTGCCCACCACATGAGTTTCTCATTTGCTGGGAGCCACAGCGAACAATGCATGGGAGGAGGCCTTGACTACATTCTTTGTCCAGTGAGGTTCCACAGAAAGAACTTGTTTCTTGGCAAAAGGATCTGTGACCACGTATGTCTGAGAAACACTGGGTTAAACAGGTAATCAATGGAAAATTCTTTGCTGCTGGACTTCACAGTGCCTTCAGTATGCTCACGGCTTTGCAGCTCTGCAGGGCCCATATAGAATGTTTGCTGTGAGAGGACTGTCCACTTGCATTTTCCATCACTGTTTCATGAGCCACAAGACAGCACATTTTTAAATTACCCTTTTCAATGCTACCGAGTATTTTCTGCAGCTCTTCCTGTGTCAGAAACTTCACTGTCCCAAGGTGGGCTTTGCTTCGGAGGAGGCTGGGAATGATCCTGGGCCTGCACTAGGCCACTGTACTTCTGTCATTCAAACCTCTAGAGTTAGGGGCATAAAGAAATGCTTCTGCACCTTGAGACTGACCTCAAAGGGAGGCTTCCAAGTCATACATTTATGAGAAAAGGATTTGTGTTCTCCCAGCAGCTGTCAGGATCCATTCCCCAGCTCCCAGCTGCTGGGACTCTGTTCTCAGTGACTAGAGGCATCTCATCTCTCACAGGGGATAGGGAGAGTTTTGCGGCACTGGTCAAAGAGCCCTCCAACCCCAGTACTCCAAGGGAGAGTCTTTCTGTTCTGTTTCTACATGGGGTCTTGGTGGCTGGCTTTCCCCACCATTCCACAGAACTTGGCAAGGACAGTTACCTCTGGCCCATGCATTCAGGGTTCCAATAGCCAATAGGGCTTTGATTCCCCCAAGAGCTCCGCCTTTGAGATGGAGGTGGGATCATCAGGAGAGGGCTTCTCTACTCTGCTTTAAGGCCGGAGAAGGAAGATGCAGAACACAGGTGGGATCTCACATGGCCATGACTACTTACCGTCTCTCCGATCCTGTTCTCCATTGTTTCTCACTTACCGCCCAAAGTCATGCAGCTCGCCTGTGCTCAGCATGCATCATGGAATCTACCATTCTCGTATTTAAACCTCACAACAATCCTAAGAGGCAGATTCTGTTGTTATCTCTGCTTTACCAATGAGGAAACGGAGGCCCAGAAAGGTTAAACAGCAGATATGAACTTCCAGGAGGCTAGGATTGGCTCGTACCCTTCTCTTTTTCCAGGTGTTTTCCAAAGAGTACATGGGAAATGGGACCTCAGGATTTGTCCCCAGGTCAGTCTTATTCAAAAGCTCATGCTCTTCACCCCATTTTTTTGCTCTAGGATGCTTTCAAGCTTTTCCTTGGAAGTTAAGTATTCATATGTCATTCATTCTTTTCTTCATGATTACTCATTAGCACAGATATTTTCCCTCCCCAGCATCTGTGCAGTTCATAAACAAAACCTCTGCCTGGACCGCTCATCGAGGCGGCCAACGAGAGGGAGATCTCCCAGGGGACATCTGCTGGTGCCCCATCTACTTTTCACGGACTTGGCCCCATCTCCTGCCAGAAGATATTTGTGTATTGGCATTGAGCTTCCTCCACACATCACATCCCTGTGTCAGCAGCCACCAGCCATTGCTTCCTTGCCATTTGTTCCCACTCCGACTCTGGGTCCTGCTCCCCGATCCCTAATGAGTGTGTGCTGAGCCTGAAAGGGAAAAAAGACAGATCCTGATGAACTGAAGGCATCCACGCGGGATCCGTCCTTTGCTTGGGGAACTTCAGACAGTTCTAGAGCTGGAAAGGGAACTGAGCTACTAGTTTGCCCCGCCCTGTCTCAGGACTCGCAGGTAGTGCCGCAGATGATGTTAGTTCGGGCACCCATAGGCAGTACCCTGTGGGGCCTGTGGAGCGGCTGAGGGTAGATCGAGGAGCTGGCTGGAGACGCGCTGGGGAGTGGGGCCAGCAGACCTTCCCACAGGCTGTGCTGCAGGTGATATGCCCACAGGAGGCAACAGAAAGGATTTTCCAGGCCCCTAACACGTCTGTTTCAGGGCTCTATACATTTCGTGCACACTTCTCTGGCTCCATTTATACATTGTTTTGCAATGATACCTGTTAGGTATCTTTCCCAAACTCTTGTGGAGTTTCCAACTCCACAACTTGTGGAGTTGGAAAACTGTATATTAGGGATCCACTGTATATTAGGGATCCAATATCCAACTGTAAAGTTGGATCCACTGTATATTAGGGATCAAGATACCAGTTCAGTGGATTATAATCACTATTTCTTTTAAATGAAAAAAGAATAGAACAGACTAGCAAGGTGAAACAAAACAACCCAGTCCATACATACACATGTGTGATTTGAATGTGTTCTTGCTATAGGTCACAGTCAAAAGAATGTGGAAGCTATGGCTTCCACATACAGATTGGAGGGCTGATCTAGGTCTATTTTTTTTTTCTGCATCCTAAACACATAGGGCCAAATCCCAGATAGGCTTTACATCTAGCGCGCACGTGCTGAAGTTGGGTGGGTGATCCCAGTGGCCACCTTCCTGCCCTTAAGCCAAAAGCTACGTTTCGACAACTTCACAGGGGCTAGCAGCTCCATCAGTCAACTCCAGTGACCCTCAAAGGAATCCCTGACCCACTTTTCCAGCTACTGCTGAGCTAGGCAAAGCTGGTCATTGTTTTGTCATTACGTAACCCCAGAGAAGCAACGGCCACTCGCTCCACTCACCGCCATGCTCGCAGGTGCATGGAGGAAATGGAAGCCTGACTCTACCTCTGTCAAAGAAGCCAGATGGTCTTTTCTTCTGTCCACGTGCAGCATACAGATCTCTCCCAACTTCCTTGTCTCTCTAGAGAGCAGAACAGAAGCAAAGGGGCTGATTTACTAGTGTGAGAGCTCAAAGGAGTCGAGAGGAGAAACGTCCTAACAGATGGTTAGGTAGCAGGATGAGTGTTACTGGGGGAGACTTGGGGACCTCTTTTCTGTTTAAATCTGTAATGTTTTTATTTGGCTTTGTAAATAATAGAAGACCATCTAGTATATGCTGTCCGACCACAGTCATTTTATTCTACTACTTATCTCTGCTTACAGGAGACAATGGAGAGTAGTGGTAGCACATCTGAGTCCAACTGTGGGTTGGACCTTGAGCTCCACCACTTACTAACTCTGTGACTTGGGTGCATCGCTTAACCTCTCTGGGCCTCGGCTTCCTCATCTGTGAAATAGGGATAATAATAGCACTGACTCTATGGTGCTGCTATGAGAATTAAATGAGTTCACGCATACCGAGCACTCAGAGTAGTGCCTGACCTACAGTAAGTGCTGGTTAAGTAGTTCCTATTCTTATTTTTACGAGTCTGTGACCCTGGCAAACTTCTCGAAAAAAAGTCCTCCTTGAGTATGTTTGTATCGCTGTGCACAGCCAGCACTTGGCCATTTGGTGCATACAGACTAACTGCTGAGTGAACAAGTGGTTTAGATAGCAGAGAACAGACATCCAAGTTTCTTATTTCATTATTGACCTGCCGTTGCCAGAGAGACGTAGAGTTCTAATAGCTCTTTTTGCAGTGCCGGTGTAAAGCCATGTTTATAAGGCTGCAATATGCCTCTCCACCGGGTGTCCAACTTGTTGATGTCCCCAGTCTCAGGGGACATAGCCTGCCCCTCCTGGGGCAGGCTGTATGGAGCTATTGATATTCTGTGTGTGTAGTGTGACAAGAAGGTTGAAGGGAATAGAGCACCCAGGGCGCCGACGCCACCAGGGACACTTCAGAACCATGGTCTCCCCGCGCTGGAGGAGAGCTCTGCCCCACAAGTGTTTGCTGCTGCCCCCAGAGCCTCCATGCTGCAGGGGCATGGAGGCCTCCCTCCCAGGCTCTTGGAAGCAGCTCAGAGAAATCAATCTTATTCACGTAAATGTCTGCAGGCAGCAAAAAAATGTTTTTTAAATGCCTGTGTGTCAAAGATCCTCTGCATCAAATAAATCCTCTGTGAAAGGGGAGTCAAAGCAGCTGGGTCTTGCCCTCAGTAAAGTCAGAACCTTGTTTGCAGCACACTACAGCTTGTTAAAGTCACTTTCTTTATATTGCTTTAGCATGCTTTTCTGTGTACATCAGACTGTCCAGACAAGTCTTTCATCCACACCTGTTCTGGTTATCTATCACTGCGTAAAAAACCGACTCCAAACATCAGCTTGAAATAATATTGACCTTTTATCTCGTTCATGAAGCTCTACGCTGGGCGAAGCTCAGCAGGGAAGGATTCACTTCCAAGATGGCGCCTTTACAAGTTGATGCTGACTGTCGGCTGGTAACTCAGCCCAGCCTGACAGCTGAGGGACTTAGTTCCTCTCCACACAGCCTCTCCACATGGCCACTGCTTCCTCACAGCATGGCGGCCGTGTTCTGAGGACAAGTGTCCTGAGAGAAAGAGCTGGATGGGAGCCTCAGAGTCACATAGCATTTCTCCCATGGTGTTCCGTGTGTCCAGGCAGTCACAAGTGCCGACTCAGGGTCAAGGGGAGGGGACATACTCTTTTCACTTTGAAAAGAGAGCAAGAGCATGAGGAACTGAAAATATTGTTGTGGCCATTCAAATGGGAATACAACATGTATTCCATTTAAATGTACGTTTGATTGTCCAGTTCATCAAGGACAGTGTTGGGCTGATTCTAAGAATTTTCCCTCCAATATAGAGGATGGAAAATTCACTTACACTTCTGACCTAGTTTCAAAATAAGTGAGTCCCAAAAGGCTTTGATAATGAAAGGCCTGCCTGCTGTTTGCTCATAATCTTTTTTAATAATATAATCTCAAAAAAAAAAAAAGGCAGAGGAATGATAAGAAACAGATCTGCAGTAATGTCCTCTCCCAAGTCTGGTCCATCCAACCCTGTAAGATACAGCAGACAGTCTGGGAAGAAGAGCGAGAGTGCTATGCATCTCTAAGAAAGTGTTTCAAGTCAGGCAAATGCACTCCTCAACCAGAGGAGAGACTTGTGGTTAGCCACATAAAGCCTGTAGGCTTCAAAGGGCAGTGCCCTAGGGGGGCGGGGGGGAGATCAGACTAGAGAGAAACAGCTTTGGCAGAACCTGACATTCTTCAAACAGCCAAATCTTCTCTCCAAATACTTGTTCACAGAGCACCTTGATCTCCTTAGAGGAAAGCTTGATAGTGATCTAATAAATATATCGAAGCATGCCTTCCCCCTCTCACTACAACGTTAATTTAATTTTAAACAAGCATGTCTAATAGGCAGCACTTTTAAAATGCGTTTCTGGAATTTGTGGTTTGGATTTCAGTCTCCTGAAAATAATATATTTTATATCTACTCCATGTGTTTGGACCCCAACTTGTTTTGACTAAAGGACATGATTTGTCAAGATGTTTTCTCTGCTGGAATTGGCGTGAGGAGGGTGGTTTATATCTAAAAATTGCATGAAGCCGTTTTACTTCTTTTTATGTGTATTTTTAAGAAGTTTTGTTGTTGTTATTGTTTTTCCATTTCTTATATGGCTATGCTTAATTGGAAAAAAATAAAAGATTTATCAAAGGAGTCCAAGGAGACCCAGCTTTTGCCTCTGGGCCCTTCTTATGAGTTTGTATGAGAGTTCCATTGCCTTGGGGGGGCAGTAGAAAATGGCTCACAAGGCAGGCCCCGAAAAGCTGCTGGCGAAGGTGGGGTCAGTTGCAATTAAAATACCAACAAATTGCACTAACTTAATCAAAGAAAGGACCAGAGAATGTCTCAGGGAGCCCAAGGGCAGCGATGCAGTGAGCCTCAGGAAGGACTAGGCTGAGAGGCAGAAGACCATCAGGAGACCAGACCCATCTTTGAGACTTGTTCTAGCCTGCAGGAGATCCTGAGAACAGTACCCAGCCTACTGTAGGTGCTCAGTGAATATTAGTTGGATGAATGGCTGGAGACTATGCCACAGCTTTTGGTTCTTCTTAAGAGCTCAGCTTTGATTCGGCCTTGTCTGTCTTAGGTCAAGTCTTGAGTCCCAAGGAAGGATGTAGAGTAGGCCCAGCCTGGATCAGGGATCCATTCTTGGACCATCAGTGGCAGATGAATGGTGGGCATACTGGGCGCGCGCCCTGGGCTCTTACTTCTGAAGGTATATATTTTTATTTACCCTGTCTCTCTCTTTTTTTTAAGGGGCCCAATAGTTTCTTCTGTGCCCAGGGCCTCAACTGACCTTAATCCGCCTCTGTGGACCATTATTCAACCATGGCTGAGGGACAGGGTCACACTGTAGCTCTATGGCTGCCAGGAGCCTACCTCATGGCCAAGGGGACTGGGCAGACTGTTCACATATGGGTTGGAAAGACCCACAGAAGCACCCACAGCTGGGGTGAAGTATACTGTGGGGGGAAAGGGCAGAAGCCATGAGTGTCAGGTGAAATTTGACGTCGCACCCTTGGACTGTGAGAGCTGGCCATGCCTGGAGGTCATCTAGTCCAGCTCCTCATTGTTGACGCAAGAGAAACAAGACTCGGAGAAATGAACCGTTGGCTTAGGTCAACTATACTTAATGGTATTTCTGACAAGAGGGAAACATCTCAGCATTTGGTGTTTGTTTGCTAAGTACACATTCTAGAATTTCTGTTTACAACACTATTTATAACATTGTTTATATTTTTTTCTTCTTAACTATACTCCATACTGTGAGGTGCGGGTTGATTTTTGTCTAACATTAGCTAAGTATGATCCATAAGTTCTAGTGAAATGGACCTTGGTAGACATCATTAAACAAAAACAAAAACTTGGTTTGGACAGTTTACAAACTTTGTCTGCTGGTGAGCGATCACTGAGAGCCTCTCTTGTGAGCTCCTCCCTGTGGTGGGCACAGAAGGTATAGGGGCAAACTAGATCCCTCCCTGCTGCGGTGTGGATTACTGCTGAGCTCACATTTGTTAGGGAGATGGACCAGAAGACTGAGGATTGCAGGGACGGGAGATAAGTGCCATGTCAGAGGGGGTGTGAGGGCATGGAGCAGGGGCAACCCAACCCTCGAGTCAGAGAAAGCTTCCCAGAGGAGCGGAATATGGCCAGACCAGTAGGAGTTAGGAACCAAGTGACCAAACGCCATGGTACCTGGAAGGAATTATGGGGAGTTCTGAATGGCTGGAGCTGAGAACGGCCGTCAGGGAGTGGAAGAATAGGAAGACAGACAGAGAAGCAGAAGCTACATCACAAAGAGCTGGAGGAAAGAAACGTAGCCAAAAACAATGTGGCACCACTAAATGTGTTTTTGGACTGTAAAAGCAGTTTAGATTTTGCAGAGATCACCCTGGCATCGGGGTGGAGAGGGACGGTGAAGTGAGAGTCAGCACTCTGGGAGGGCTGAGGGGAGAGGGGAGAGAGGAAGTACTGGCGAGCTCCGAGGGGCTGGGTGAGTGGACGTAGGAGCAAATGAGAGGACAAGTTCCTTTATCTCATTACACCTCCCTTGTCTCTGTAAAACAGAGCTTCTACCTCCATCACAGAGCCTAAGGATTGCATAAAGAAAAGCTCGCCCCACCCCTGCTGTGTTTTCCTCAATAGCACTTACCACCTTCCTCTTTACCCGTGTACTTACCGGTTTTTACATTTCCCACAACTAAACCGTGAAATCTCCGACAGCAGGGATTCCTCTCTGGTTAGTTCACTGCTGAACCCATGATGTCTAGAGAAGGGTCTGGGTCATAGGAGTTGCTCAGTAAATAGTTGTGGAATGGATCAATGCATAGGTAAAAAAGCACACTGCCTAGACATGAAGCATTTGGTGGCCATGGCAGTGCTCCTACTAATTCCTGTGGGGAGAAAAGCCACTGCAAAACAACCTTCAAAGTCAACATGGCTGTTCTCAGGGCCTGCGTCCTTAGCGCCCAAGCTCCTGTTGCACTTTGCTGCCCACTGTCATAGTGTGGGGCACCTGCCCCATGCCTGGGCTGGAGACCAGGGAGTCACACATGAGGAGAAACTGAATGGAGGAGAATTGGCAGCAGGAGTCCCAGAACTCCGAAGAGTGCCAGAGGAACCGGAAGCAGCAGAGGCCCTTCTCATGGAAACCAACCAGGACATCAAAGAGCGCTCTGGGGCCCACAGCTGCAGAGAAGGTTTCGGCAGCCTCTGGCTTCAAAGGCTGGGATGGATGGTGGGAAGAACTGATCTTATCTGACCAGAACTGGGGTCTTCAAGTCACAGCCAGTGAAAGTTTGGAAAATGAAAGAAAGAGCAGAGGGCCTGACTTGCCTTATTAATCTGTGTGTTTGCAATGGCATTAATGACGCCTAAATCTCTCCTCTCCAAAGTGCCTTACGCCATGAGCTCACATACAAACAGGACTCAGCCGTGTGTTGTGCATTATAAGACATGTGTTATTTGGATGGAAAAGACTCCACTGCCCAATAGCCTGCTGACTTGACATGTTCTAAAAGGAAAGTCTGGTATCAAAACATAAATCTCAATGGAAACCAAAATAGCAAACAGCAACATGCATTAATCAGACCCGTCTATTTGTACCAAAACCCACATTCCCTCAACTCCCTGGCCCCAGGGCATTGTTCTTTCTTGTTGCTGTTCATTTCTGTTTTTCCTTTTCATCTTTCAATATACCCTTCCAAGATTCTTACAATGTACTTCAGAGTCCAGACTCTCTTATGGAAAGCATATGACTTCGAGAACATACCGTTCACTTGATGTTCTGCAGCCAGTTTTATTCCTGGCCCAGGATTAAGTGAGAAACAACAATTGTTTGTAGGGCTGGAAGTAACTTCAGGTCAGTGAGCCAGTAAGAACCACACATAAAGCAAAGAGAGTTTCTAAAAGACCTCTGAGAAAAGACGGGCATCTCCAGGTAACCCATAGGTCTCATTCATTCATTTGTTGGTTTTATTTATGCAACATTTGTTGAAAGTTTACCGTAAACTAGGGCTATGCTCAGAGCCAAAGAGTACCAAGGTAAATATGATTAGTCCCTACCCTCCGGTATCTTACAGTCTAGGAGAGGAGACCGGAGACCGGCAGGTCTCTCAAGGTTGCCGTGCAGTTTGACAAGATCAAGACAGGGTTATCTGTCAGATTTAGGTCATGAGGCAGGAGCTGAGAGATGGTTAGGGAGAGAATGCTTTTTAAAGAGAGTAAGAGGGAAGGAGGTAAAGAAGAGGAGGTGAGAATACTTTACACAGAGAAAACTATGTATGTTACATCAAAAAATATGATACAGATGATGTACAAATTCTTTAATAACTGGAACATCATGGCAAAGACAGAAGCCAAAACCCATCGATGGCCCCAACAAATGCCTGTGGGCTATAGATCTTTCCTACTGATACAGGAAATCTCAGGCTATAGGAGAGTGAAAAAAGCGAGGTACAGTGTTGGGTGTTCTGAGTCAAAAGTCAGCTGCCCTTGGTGAGGGGATGACAGGCAGGGCCACAAGGGGGTCTCCAGGGTCCTCGCTCTCTGTTTCTTGATCTGGGTGCTGACTGCATGGGTTTGTGTACTTTGTGAAAATAAATCGATCTGAACACTTGTGGTAAATGCTCTTTTCAGTACAAATGTTTAGTAAAGTGTCATATGTTTGACAGAATGTTCCAAAACAAATAAACAAATACCATGCATTTAGGCAAGTCTCAATTTATGGTGAGTGGCTCCAGCAAATCGTGTGTGTGGAGGAGATAAAAATAGAGACATAAAGCAAAGCCACGTTAAAAGAGCCTTATGCACTGAATTAAGGAGTTTGAATTTTATCCTCCAAACTAGAAGACTCTGTGGAAAGAATGAAAGTAGGAATTGGACCGAAGGGATGTTAGATTGCAGGCTCCAGATTTTGGCCCCTGGTTCCACATTTAGTCACCATGCCATTGTATGTAAAGTTCAACCTTTTCATCTACAAAATACACTAAAGATTTTGTTTGCCTCCTAAGGATGTTTCAAGAATTGAATAAGATAATACACAAAAATAGTTAAGAGATTAGGCACTATATTCAGTAATAAATATTTGCATTTTCTTTTTTAAATCCTCACCTAAGGATATGTTTGTTGATTTTAGAGTGAGAGGAAGGGAGAGAGAGAAAGAAACGTCAATGTGAGAGAGAAACATCCATCAGTTGCCTCCCGTACGCACCCTGAGCAGGGATCAAACCCGCAACTTTTTGGTGTATGGGTTGATGCTCCAACCAACTGAGCCAACTGGCCAGGGCATAAATATTTGCATTTTAGAAAGCTTCCTCAAGTAGGAGTGAGGAGGATGGATGGCCAGACTGGGGACGGAGAGATGAATTAGAAAGCTATGGCAGTAATCTAGAGAGGGAGGACCGAGCACGGCTGGGACAGGGGCAGTGTGAATCAAGGAGAGATCATTAAACGCGAGGGGGCAGAATTAACAGGACTTGATCTGGGACATGAAAGGGACTGCGATTCTCATGTATCTGGCTCAGGTGACTGTGACGGTGGAGATGCTGTTAGAAAGTGAAGAGGAAGAGTGGACTAGGGGGAAGATCATGCATCAAATGTGAAACCTATTGAGATTAGGGATCCTGGGAAGCACCCAGGAACTCAACAGAGTTGTTTGAGATGAAGACAGAGATTTGGGAAGTATATAAAGCATTGTTGAAGGGATATGAGTGGATAAGGTCCTTCAGGGATGATATATCAAGTGAAAAGAGCAGGGGCCAAAGATGGAGTCCTAAGTGACATCAGTATTTAAAAGGGCAGGAACCCCCCCTACCCCGCACGCAAAAAAAAAGAAAACTATAAAGAAATCCAGGAAGAAACAATTGGAAAGGGAGAAGGGAAACTGAGAGAGTGCTATTGTGCTATTGTGATAGCAAAGAAGGATGTCATCAGCTATAACAAATGCCAAAGAAATGACCAGTTAAATAAAGATCAAGTGTCCACTGACTCCTGCCTATGATGACCATTGGTGACTTCAGTGAGAGCAATTCTGGGGAACACTGGGACAAAAGCAGGATTGCCATGAGCGTACAGTATGTGGGTTAGAAGAAAGAAGTCAACAGGTGCAGTCAAGGGCATGGGGAGCTACGGGGCAGGAAGCTGGGGGGAGAGGCGGGGCAATAAGGAGTGATTCTTGGTCAGGGCACATACCTAGGTTGCGGGTTTGATCCCTGGTCAGGGTGCGTACGGGAGGCAACTGATGGATGTTTCTCTCTCACATTGACATTTCTTTCTCTCTCTCCCTTCCTCTCACTCTAAAATCAACAAACATATCCTTAGGTGAGGATTTAAAAAAGAAAATGCAAATATTTATTACTGAATATAGTGCCCAATCTACTAACTATTTTCTCCAAAGATCAGAGAGCTCCCTAACTTTTTTCAGTATTTATTCACCACCCCCCATTTTGCAACGATTTAGAGATCGCGCTCACACTCTCTCCCTCCCTCTCTTCTCCCTCCTTCCCTTCTTTTCCATACTGAATTTCCTCTCCAAAAGCCAAGGAGTAACTGACGCAACTTGAAACTCTTAATGTATATCTTTTAAGTGTTTTTAAAATAAGATGTTGAAAAGCGGGTATATACAGGGAAGGTAGCCGGAAGAACCCAACTGCGAAAGGAGCTGGGGCAGGGGTTAGAGAAAGGAAAGGGCTTTCTGTCAGCTTGCTCCCAGCCCTGCTACTCTGAGGGACCGGCCAATGGCCCCTATCAGGGTTAGTGAATGCACACACCCCCTCTGCCTAGGGTCGAGGCCTGACCCTCCCGCCTTCGGCTTCAGTGGCCCTGCGAGTCAGCAGTAGCACCCTCCTGTAATGACTCCATGCTCCCGGTCCCGGCCAGGCCTCCAGCCTGCTCCACCCAGCTGCTGGTTGCTTGCTTCCAGAACTCAGTTCACACCCCTTCTTCTCCTGCCGCTCCTCCACGGACCAACTCTGGCCTCCAGATAGGGCTCAAAACTGACTGTCTTCAGGAACCCCCTCTTGTCCCCTCCAATTAGTCCCTGAGTCAATGTGTTATTCATGTCGTATTTCCTGAGGGGTTACTGAGTCATTCTCATTTTCGTTTATAACATGCACTGCCTCATTGGTGAAATTGTAAGGCTCCAGGAGGAATTCTCCGCAGCTTCTACTGGAGCAAGTCCACAGCCAAGGCTGGCCTGCAGGAGTGTGAGGTCGGCACTGGACTGTAAGCTCCTCTAGGGTGCACTGCTGGTCTTTTTCATCTTTTTATGCCCTTCACCACCAGCTCCCTAGGGCTTTCACTATTCATCGATTCCACAGACATTTATTGAGCACCTACTATGTGCCAGAAATTGCACTGGGTAAGCTGGACATTCAGCCGGGAATGGCAGGCGAGGTCCCCGTCTTGTGGAGTTTATGTTCCGTTACAGGAGTCAGCCAACAAGGAAACAAACAGGTAAAGCACAGGCCGTGGCAAGCCCGTCCTGGGAAATAAACAGAACCGTGTAACAAGGACGGGGCACGCGGATGCTGAGAACTGCAGACCGAAAAGGAAGGACGACGTTGCTCCTCAGTCTTCTCTTCTTATTCTCTCCTCTTGCCCACTCCTTAAACTTTTCTTGCAATAAAATATTTATTTGAAGGGATGTAATTAGGCGACATGTTATGCATTTTCCTGGTCCATGGCTTCCCAAACCACTAACACATCTGACCACTAACAAATCATAATCTCTCTAAGGGTCGTCCATCTCACCTGCTTTATGGGGGTAGCAGCCCCGGGGCCCCATGGATGTCAGAGGGAGCACAGCACCGACGCCTGTGTGAAGCTGGTGCCGGTTTGTTTTGCAGGTGAGCCGGCCTCATCCCAGCGACCACCCTCTCCTGATCCTCTTTGTGGTCGGCGGAGTCACAGTCTCCGAAGCCAAAATGATCAAGGACCTTGTGCCATCCCTGAAGCCAGGAACCCAGGTACGGAGTCCTCGGTGATAGGAGTGAGAGTCCTGGGCCAGGAGGGGGACGGGCGAGCGAGGGCCCTTCGTCAGGCTTCCGGGTGTTCCCATCTCCACCCCACCCCTCCTCTCCGACCTGCTCCTTCCCAGGTCACATTCTCCTCTGCCTGCCCCAGGCCAGCCACCCTCCTCGTGGAGGTAAAAGCGGGGCTCTCCTCTTACAGTCCTCGCCTGCCTCTCCTGGGCTCCAAGGGCTGACACACTATTGTCCCCGTTTCCAGTTCCTGCATATTTTCTCCAGTGTTCAATCAGCGCTGAATTCCTCAAGAGTCTTCACTGCTTTCCAGGCTTCGGATATTCGAGGGTGACTCCCAGGGGCCCTCCCCACTGTGGCAGTCAGAGGGCCTGGCTGGAGGCACTGGGGAAGGCGCATTGTCAAAGCCATGGCAGCTGTAGAATTCTTCTCCTCTAGAGCCTCTTTTTGGGCCCCACCTTACTCCCCAGATAAGTGGCCTGGGGGTTAAGAACACAGACCTCTTGATTTTACAGGCCTGAGTTCGAACCTTACCTCTACCTTCTACTAGCCAGGTGATCTAGGAGGAAAAGACCCTCAGTTACCTCATTTAGGAAACGGGGCTGAGGTGGCTGCGAATCTTAAATCGGGCAAGTAGAGAGAATGTGCTTCTTAGCACAGCGCCTGGCACATGACTTGCAATAAATGGCGACTACAGTTGTCATCAACGGCTTCTGCGGGGTCGCCCCCTGCTCTGCAGGAGGCGCTCAGGCTTCTGGCAAGAGGCTGCAGGAGACCGGGGAGAGAGACTGCAGGAAAAGGGGAGCCCCCGCCTGGAGGAGCTCCGATCTGGCTGGGGAAGCAGAGCCTGTGACTCACTAAGACGAGAATCCCTGCTTTAGTGGGCTCCGCAGAGCAAACCCTTGAGACGGAGATGGGAGAGCCGGTGGTTTACGTGGGAGGTGATCCCAAGACGCAGTACGTGGCTTAGAAGAAAGAAGTCAACAGGAGCAGTCGAGGGGAAGGGGAGCTACCGGGCAGGAAGCTGGGGGAGGGGTGGGGCAAGGGAATCAGAAAAGAGACCGGGCAGAGAGAGAAAACCACCTCACTGAGGTGGTGCTGCTGTGTGTCAGGGAGGCCCAGCCTTTGGAGCCCCAGGAGTGGGTATTACTTGCCTCAGAATTGTGCTGCTGGACAACAGGGAGTCCAGGACATCTCACAAACTGTCTCCTCCCACCCCCACCCCCCGGGTTGTGACTCTCCTCTGGGGGCTTATCTTCGGCTTTGTGCCATCTCTGCATACAACTGAGCAGCTTTCTGTGGGTTGGAGAAAGCAAAACAGAGGGATGCGCCTGATGGCAGTCAGAGGTCCGGGCTGCTCCTGGATGGAGCAGAGAGGTGAGCTGCTGGCTTGTGCAGGAAACTGTTCACAGCTGCCCAGAAACCCGGTGGGATTCTAGCCCTGGCCTGGCTGCCGGGGGTGCTGGTGTCTTTGTCTCCCAACTCAACCCACTACTGAAATTTCACCAGCTATGACCAGGACAGGTGGTAGTAACAGCAGCCAGCCAAGTGCGCCCTCCTTCTTCTGTGAAGTCCTACTTCTTGTTCCAGGCCTTCTCTGCATCTCTGCGGGCATCTCTGGTGCTGGGTGCGGCACCGGGCTACTTGCACACTGCTTCCTACTTGCTGGCCTAGTCTCCTCAAGCAAACGCGAGCTCCTGAAGGGCGAGAGCTGTGGCTTCCCAGGCCTGCGCACAGAGCAGGAGCTCCATCAGCCTTGTGGCCTGTGCCCTGGTTGGCTGCGGAGAACGGGGTCAGTGTTCTCGCAGTGGGCCACCTGGTGAAGCAGAGAAGACCTGGTCCCCACCGTTCCCCAGACACCCAACTGAGAAATGGGACATGGGTATCTAGGGAGCTACAGGAGACTCTTAAGCAGGGGAGTGACCAGTCATTGGCTGTGACCATTTCTGCTGTTACTCTAACCTGTCATGATCATAGCTGTGGAAATTTCTGATAATGTGATAAGTTCTGCCTCGTTTGACAACCTCTTTGTCAGCGGTGTTAAGGATCTGTTTAATGAGCGATTGCCTTTTCGGCAAGACTTTTATTTTTTTAATCAGAAAGCACACTTCTCACTGCCCCTAACATGGCGAACCAAATTCTTAACTGTTTAGAACAGTTCCGCATTGTAACAGCCTGACAGACATGTTAATCCCCACTCTAAAAGGATAAAATGCAGACGTTTTCAAAGCTGAGCGACCTGAGTTTGACAACAGAAACTGGAATCCGCGGTGGCTTTGCTGCAATCTGACCTGTGCTCAGTCATCTGCAGAGTGAGCTTCTCAAAGAATTCTGGGCTTAAGGAGCAGCCTTGACTGCTCCTTGTCCTTTGTACAAAAAGTTCCCTGAAGAATTACCAGGCTTCGGGGAGATTGCAAGGGAGTTCTTCCTCACCATGCCCCTCCATCTCCACGATTCGGAGAGGAGGAGGGTGACCTGGGTGCTCACCCCGCGGCCACCACGGCGGCTGAGCTCCCTCTGCCCGGGCCTGGGTCACAAGCCACCGCCTGCTTTTCGAAGCGCAGAGGTTGGGCCTTGCCGCTCTAGCTGCACACAAGCTGGACACACGCGAGAGCCGCCTCTGCTTAGACTCCCTGCTTCTAGAGTACGTGTGTGAGCTACACTGAACGTGTGCTCCAATAGACTCTCAAAGACACCTCTAGCAACCACGAGGGTAACTCGGACGTCCTCGTCAACATAAACAGTGACAATATATGTATCTAATACTTCAATACTCCTTCTGTCTTTACTATCCAGCCTATACAGGAACAGCTCCAGTGACAAGGATTTGTCCCTCCCGTGGCAGCCTCCTGGGGTCTTGCCGGGCTTCATTGTTATGGCTGCTTTATGTCTCCTCTGTGAGTCCAAATGGCCTCCTCGGAGCTCTCACTCAGCAGTACAGGGTACAGCTCTTGAGCTACCCAGAATTTACGAGCAAATCAGGCCCTTTCCTCTTCCACGGGTCCTCCCCCTGGTCTGCTCTTCCCCAAACTGAGTAGCCTCGGTTTATACAGCCACTGCACCCCAGCCCGTGACGTGGGTTGGAGTGCCCTCACTGCTGTGGTCACTGTGCTCTCCTCGACCCCAGTGTGTCCCTCTCTGCACTCAGCTGGACCTGAGAGCCACGCCCTGGTAGGGCCTGCTCAGTGCAGAGGCAACTGGATTCCCTC
Organism: Mormoops blainvillei; assembly: GCA_004026545.1. Taxonomy (NCBI): domain Eukaryota; kingdom Metazoa; phylum Chordata; class Mammalia; order Chiroptera; family Mormoopidae; genus Mormoops; species Mormoops blainvillei. The sequence goes on along the minus strand of PVJD01003224.1, from coordinate 141,675 downwards.
CTCCTCACCCCCACCACGGCCTGCAAGGCATCACAGGACCTTGACCCCAACCCTACCTTTACTCCCATCTGGACTCAGGACTTTGCACTTTTTACTGTCTTGTTCCCAGCACCCCTAACAGGATCTGGCGCTGGGTGTCACGATTGTTTGTGGGATGTCGGATATTGAACACTAGAAACTTTACTTGCATGACTGCAACATAGATAAAAGCGACTTTTCTGGAGACTGCACCAGTTTGTTGATTCATACTAAGATTATGGACAACTGAAACCACTCTGTCTTTTGTATCAATTGCTATTCACCCATATCTTCTTCTCTTTTTGTTACTTATGTGGGTGTGCTTGGACCCGCATACAGCAGGTTACAATCACGTCTGTTGGACTAGTAGATTACTTATCTGCTCTGTGTCAGGCACTGGTCTTTGTGCTAAAGATGGAGCAGAGACCAAGCCAGACACACTTCTGCTTCCAGGGAACTCACACTCTAATAGAGAGGAGCTGACATGAAACACAAAAATGCAGCCGGAGACAAGTGTGCCAGGAACGCACAGGTGCTGTGGTGGGAATAACTGGAGGGGAGGCACCTCAGGTGGCACGGGTGCCTTGTAGAGGAGAAGGCTGTGAGCTGAAATGAGAAAGGCACTCAGGGATCAGAGCTTCAGAGGAAGCTGACAGAATCCATTAAAGCACATCCAGAAATGAATTCTCTTTCACAGAAAGTGACAATGATCACACGAAGCAGTGGAGCTCAGAGACCACATTCGCACCTGCTACTCCTGTCACCATACTCTAAAATGGGGATGTTTTCTCCACTCTCAGCTGGGTTGGTGGTGGACATGCTGATGAGACAGTGGGGTAGCTGGAGAAGGCCCTCTTTCTTGACTATGAAGAAAAGGGGTCAAAGAGGCAGCCCACCCTGCCCCGCCGCTCGCAGCTGCAGCCGCAGCCGCAGCCACAGGCAGGAGGCCCTGCAGGCTCCCTCGCCCCTCTGTCTCGCTCCCTCGTGGCCCTGCGTGGGGCTCTGTGCCCAGACAACTCTGCAGGCTGGAGTCTGTACTGGATGGTGGCCAGGAAGCCCGCAGAAGCCTGGGATTGTGGGAGGAAAATAACAGGGAGGGACCCTCACAGAAAATACAGGGACAGGCCAGCTCAGGAAATAGGAAGACCAAGCGGGCAGCCCGCCCGCCATTCGCGCTCTTCATAGGCACGCGCCTGCTGCCCACCTGCACATGCCTGTGGTGCTACATTCCTGGGGCTACATGTTTGGTGAGAATGTCACTTTTTAAATCTAGACCCAGAAATATGCTCCTACATACACAATTTTGCACCACTTTAGGGGTTCAAGGATCCCTAAATCCTTGCTCTGAAACCTGGCTCCAGGTTAGTCTGAAGCTGATGGGAAGCCCAAGGAGGAGTCAAGTGGCTTTTTCATTGCATTTTTTCCCGTTACCATTTAGTATCCCCAGCAGTCAACCCCCTGTTGTCCATGTCCATGAGTCCTTTCCGTTTTGCTCCAACCCGCCACCTCCTAACCCCTCCCATAGCTGTCATCCCGCTCTTAAAAAAAGAAAACAAACAAAAACCTCAGAAGGGACAAAGGTGAGGAGAAGACCTGACCCTTCCCACTCACCATGGGTTAGGAGAGCCCGACAGACACAGCACACTGACCCCTGACCAAAAGCGGGTCAGGTGGCCCACAAGGAGGTTTCCAGGGCGCTCGGTCATGTCCATTTAGTTAATCCACCGTCCCACCAGTTTAATGAACAAGCTTGATGTTTACCGCAAGTGTGTGAGTGTGTGGGCAGGTGTGCACGTGTGGGGGTAAGGCCTTGAATGTGACACATGCGCAAAGCCAGTTCATCAAATGGATGCAGATACATGTCGGTGCCTGTGCACATGTGGGGTGCTTTTCCTGAGAAACACCTCCCAAGCTTAAAAGAAAAAGGGAGAACAAAATTTTACCCCTTGCTCCTTTCAGTTCACAGTGTTAGAAATCACAGGGTTATAGACTCTAAATCGTGGACCGCCTGGCTCCCTCTGTGTTCTGCAGAAATAGAAAGGGAAGGTGCTGGCACCCACAAATTACAGTGAGGGCCTGGAGAAGTGGGAAGTGGAAGGCAAGTGAGGGCGGGGCTCTTCTCCCAGGGCTGCTGGGTGGGCGGAGCTTAGGGCCCGCTGAGAACAAAGACTGAACCGCCCCTCTTCCAGCTGAGCCAGGGCCCTTCTGGAGCCCGAGGCTGCTTTAAAGACCTGGTTCTGAGGTTCTCGGGGAACCCTGGCGTCCTCCACCCCCATCTCACAGGTGACAGTTTCCATCAGGGCCCTTGATTACCCGGGAAAAGTCACTTCTCTGAAAGGAATTTTCTAGCGCTCAATCTGCCTGATATCACACATTCGATTACTGTATTTATAAAATTTACATTTCCTATCTCACAGGCCGGTTTCAGGCTCTCTTAAGCTTTCTCTTTACCATTTTTGAGGTATTTTTAGTGCTTTTCTCCCCCACTTGCCTTATTTTTTAGACTTTTAAGGATATTTTAGCCAAGTAATGCAGAAATGCCATTAGTTGAATAGGAAAAAAAAAAAAAAACTAAAAAAATTCAAAAGCAGCCCGAAAACCAAAAGATGCCTAAGATATGAAAGTGCTTAAGGACCATCGACTGCTTTATTGTAAAAGAAATGTTAGCAGGGCAACCCTGCTTGTTCTTCAAAATAGGAATTTTAGACAAATAGGCTTTTAGTTGAATTGATTCAAAACACATTTACCCAGAGCTAGCTGTCTTTCACTAGAGAAACTTCCTGCTGACCGTTGCTAAACTCACTGCCTCCTTCATTGTCGTAGCGCTTTTGTTCATTCATTTAATTGTTCACTCTCATTACATCAAGGACCTTATATGTACCAGGACCAGCGCTAAGAAACAATGAAAAGACTCAGTTAAGGAAACAGTGACGACAGGGTAATACCAACAGCCATGAAAACACAGTCAGGCTTGAGGGGGCGGGAGATGCCTGAGAAGACTCAGAGGTCTTCAGGCAAAAGTATGAAGGAACGCATGTTCCAGATAAAGAAGCATCTCCGAAGTTCCAGTTGTGAAGCTGAACGTGGTCAAGGGTGGCTAGAATGCGGACCTGAGGGTGGGTGGGTGGTGGCAGCGGCTGGGTGTGGAGCGCTGAGCAGCCCTCAGATTCCAAAACCTTGAAATGTTCTCTGAGCAGGTTGGGCTTATCAAAGGGCAGGAAGGCTGTTCTGTCCCTGAGTAAGAGGATCAGACTTACACTTCGGGGGATGGCTCTGCCCCCCACCCCGCATGAGCCCCAGGGACAGCCATGAGCCAAACAGAGGGGACACAGCAGAGGATGAAAGCAATAAAAGCAACTGCCATTTTTAAGCCCCTCTAGAGCCTGTCATCGTGCTAAATATTTTACGTATATGTTCACATTTGACCCTCATAATAGTCACGTGAAGTGGATGTCACTATTCCCACTTTACAGACAAGGAAACTGAGGCTCAGAGTGATTAAGCAACTTGTCCAGAGTCATCTGCCTGGCAAGTGGCCAGGCTGGAGCCCAACCCAGCATGGACACGCCTAGGCCTGTGCTCCTAACCACTGTACATCCGGCCAGAGCCCTTGGTCTCAGCGCTGCTTCCCCTCCTCCCAGACGTCCTGCCTTACCTCACATGCTGCCTGTCTTTTCCATCTCTTCCTCTTCAGCCTCCTCAGAGCAGGTCCCAGACACCCTTGGGTCAACCCACATACTGTGTAACTACCTGCTTGTTTAGTTGCGAGGGGCCGGGTCTTTGGTTCCAGCTCAGTGGAGGTGACCAAACCCAGAGTCTCTGTCCACATGACTGGAAGCCCAGCATACAACCTGGGAGTGACAGGTTCTTTCGGCCCAAGTATCACTGCTCCAGTAGGGTCAACATCTACTGGGTCGGTAGCCCTTTCTCTCCAAGTCCCTCAATCCTGCCAAGAAGACTCAAGCATCCTGAGAGACTCACTGTAGTCTTTATACTTGCCCTTAGCTCAGTCGGGGAGGAATGTGCCGTCCTGGCACTGGAGCTAAGGACGACAGAGGCTGGCAGTGGTGATGGGCACCGGCAAGTCACAAGGGCAGAAGAGGGGCCTTTGGTACGCTATACACTAGTTATAACTGGCCTCTAGCACCTCACAAGAGTCTCCTACTGGAGAGTGTGTTCAGGATTTTTGTATTTGTGCATGCATTTTTAAAAAATATCTGAATACATGTTTCTTAACTCGTGGTCTATGAGTCCTAGTTGTCCGCGAACATCACCTGAAACCATATTCAGAATCTTGTGTGTATGAACATATGCATATTTGTCTAGACAGTTCTTAGCTTTCGTAAGATTGAAAAGGAGGTCTATGACCCAACCACAAAACCACAATAAAATAGCAGCTCACGACTGCTGAGCGCCTCCTGTGCTCTACGCACTTGACCTTACGTAAGCCTTGCCGCAATGCTGTGAGCTTGGGGCTGTTGTCTTCCCTCTGGGACAGACAGGCTGAGGCGCCAAGTGAAGCGGCTTTTCCCCAGGGCACTGCGGTGGAGCTGGGCTCTGTGGGGGTCTGATGAGGGAGCCATCTTAACCAGCTGTTAGGCTTGGCTTGGAAGCCTCGGAGGGTTGAGTAGAGACCCTCTCCAGAGCCCCATATTCCAGTGACGTCTACACCGAGTGGGGGTGACAGGGGATGAGAATAATCACTCACTGCTCTCAAACTCGTCTTGTGGCTTTCAAGGAAAAAATGTGAGCACAGATTTCAGTGTATTTTTTCTGCCAGAAATATGACTGGGCTGACATTAAACATATATTTTTAAAAATAATTCTCTTTCAAGAAAAAGTAAAATAGCTGCTTCTAATTTTTGTTTTAAACAGAAAAGGTTTTAATAACCTTCATTTTTTAACAACAAGAAAAATGTAAAGTGCTTCTCTCTCTCTCCTCTCCAACCTTGACTGCTTGGCCATCTGCTTTCGCTCCACAGTGGAGTGTGCGGACTCTGTTTTTGACCAGTGAGCTGGGAGGTGGGAGTTGGTTAATTCGTTGGTTTGGTTACACCTGGGACAGCTTTGCAGGGTGGGAGGGGAGAGGGTGAAGTGCGCAGTATCGACTTGCACTGTCCCAGGGGGCGCAGCCAGGCAGCGTGGCCAGGAGACGGCCTGGCCTGGGGCCAGCCTTGCACTCAGGTGCTGGGCCGTGGAATTCCGATTCTAGAACCTCCTTCCCCATTTCCCATAGTCACCTTCTCACCTAGTGGCATTCAACACCTACCTGCGCAAAGCCTCTGCAGCTCTTACAAAGCATATCATAGTCCCCGCCCCGCCCTGGGCAACAAGCTCTACCTGTGCAGCAGAGACAAACCTGCCCCGGAGGAAACGCCCAGACTGAGGGAAGCAGGACAGGTCACCTGTCACAATGACAGGTCAGAGAGGCCCAAAGGTCCGTGTGGACTAGGGGAGAAGAAGCAGTCTTGCCCGGAGCCCTTCACCATACAGAAGTGACCAGACAGACACTTGGATGCCGGGGCCAGCCTGCCTGGGTTGGAATCCGAACTTAACTACCCTCTCTGTGTCTTTGGGCAAGTTTCTTCACCTTCCTGTACTTTATTTTCCTTACTTGCAAAATAAGAATAATATATGTATCTATTTCATAGGGTTGTTATGAAGGTTAAATGGATATTAAATGAGATCACCCTCAGAGCTGGTATATCAAAAGAACTGATAAATATTAGCTGGTATCATCATTATCATCGTTGTTATGGGTTGAATTGTGTCCACCTCCCAGAAGATGTTGAAGTCTAAGCCCCTAGTACCTGTGAACGTGACCTTAGTTGGTTGACCTTATTTGGTCATGTTATTTGTCATGGACAGGGACATGGACATGGACAATGGTGTAGGGACTGACTATGGGAGTGGGGGGCCGGATGAGGGAAGGGAGGCAAAAGGAGGCAAAAGGAGGAAAACTGGGACAACCGTAACAGCAAAAATAATAAAATATTTAAATTTTTAAAAAGAAAGAAATAGGTCTTTGTAGATGATTAAATTAAGATGAGGTCATTAGGGCGACTGTATGACTGTGTCTTAATGAAAAGAGGGAATCTGGACACAGAGACAAGCAGAGAGGAAAGACAATGCGAAGACACAAGGAAGCTAAGAGGGACGCTCGGAACAGAGCCTTCCTTAGAACCTTTAGGGAAAAACCAGTCATGCCAACAACATCTTGATCTTGGACTTCTGCCTCCCGAACTATGAAACAGTAAATTTCTGCTTTTTAATTAATACAGTCATCATCATTATCACCCACAACAGCAATTACCTGTTGACTGTACCTTCTCATGCTCCCTGAAGGAGGGAGAAACCTCTACTTCAAGGTCAAATTACTGGACCGCAAAGTGTCAACATGATCAAATTCAATTCAGCAGCAAGGAGGTGGCCAGGATGGGCCATTCTCAGTGCCCATTGGTTCAGTGGACACAGCACTGCTGTCCCACAGGTCTCTAGCATCTGGGGGCATCAGGCTGCCACCTTCTGCCTTTTTCTCCACAGTACCCTCCTTGCCTACCCCCAAAGAAATTTGTTGCATTTTATTTCTCATCATCTAATAACCTGAGATTGGTTTCCCTAATTGTCGGTGCTGTGTTTGATCTCCTGTTGTTAGGTAATCGTGCTGTCCACGCGACTCCTGAGGCCGCTTAACATCCCTGAGCTGTTATTTGCAACTGATCGGCTGCATCCAGACCTTGGCTTCTGAGCATCTCCTAAGAAGATGAGATCTACCCAAGATGGAAATACCGATACTATTATCTGTCACCATTCCAGATTTGCCTCCAAATCCAGTGTCCCTAGCACCAAGCGTTGGTGTGACTGAACTTTGTCCAAAGGGTCTTGAGAACCATGTAGCAAAGTAGTTTGGTTGAATCATTATGATTCTTTAAAAACAAAATTATTTTCGTTCTTCTAAAGGTGTCAAACTGTCTTTCAGCGGGCCTAATTCATAATAATTTCTATTTATTCTTAATCCTGTATTTGTGATCTTCCTGATTCCACCTGCAAGTTCAATAATTCTAAATAAGTGCCTGTTAGGGAGTGTTGGTAGGCGATAAGCCCTTTGATCTGCAGTTGCTCAAAAAGAAGTCAGACATGCTTTAGAATTATAAATGTGAGGACAGTTCGGCTTTCTTCTTAAGGTTACATTACTGAGGAGGGAACATTGCAAATAGAACCTGAGGCTTCGTTTCTCTCTTGATCTAAGACAATTTTGAGAAGGGGAGGAAGGGAGAGGGAGTGGGCTGGGACTGCTCTGGTTGTAATCGGGCCCCCTGTGATGAAGGGCTGCACTGCCTCAGCCCGCGCTAGCAGGGCCACCGGCCCGCTCGGAGCCCCAGTGGGAGAGAGGTTGATTGGAGGGCTGTCTGCCTGTAAAAGGACCCCTCCCCTCCCGAAGAAGGCCCTCGTAAGCATACCTGGTCCCAGGGAGTCTACATTTGAACTCTAACCCCTATGACTTTTGTGATTTAGTTTCTATTGAAATATAAAGCTTTCTTTTCTGTAAGTCTAAATTTTTCTTCTGGCCATAGCAGAAAAACCTAGACCCACCTAGTGAAATGACATTAGAATTCTGGCAAAAATAACCCAGACGTTTGTAGGTGTGTGTGGTCGATGGGAATTTATTTGTAATGAAGAAATAAAGCGGAAACAGTGTCTACTGTGGATAAAACAGGTAGAGGAAATAAAATGTAAATGGAAGTATGTGTCCCTCTTTGCTCTTGACAAACCAATGTCATTTTATGAAAAAACTGTGAAGTTGGAAATCAGTCTGAGATGTAATCAAAGCAGGTTTTATAGACACTGACATTTTTTTGTCCAAGTGTTCCCCACCTCACACCCGTTCTTTCACGGTGCTCAGTGTTGGACAGCTCAGGTGCTTCTTCCATTTCGCTAGTCTGGAAGTTTGAATTTGAGTAAGAAAATGGCAGTGCCCCCCCCCCCAAAAAAAAGATAATTAAAGAAGAAATCATTATTTTTTAAAATAAAAAAAAATTAAGAAGTAACCTCCTATGTGTCTCAAATCTGCATTCATTCATTCAGTCAGCCGCTCCATTCATTCCCAAGTATCGCGTGAGCACCTGGCACGGCCCAAGCGCTCCGCTGGGCCATGGCAGTGAACAGAGCCAGACACACCCGTGACTCCATGGCTCTCACAGACTGAGCAGCTGGTGCCCCTCAGCTGATGGTCGGGCCCTGTGTGAGTATCTGCTCAAGGTTAAATTTTAAACCATATGTCTATCTGCAGAGGAAACTTTTTGGAAATATAAAAACCAAACTGCTAACAAGGGACCACTTCTGGGAAGGAATATAGAATGAGAGGGCTAAGAGAAGGGAGGAGTCTTACTCCTTTATTTTTTATATACATTCAAATATTTATTCTTATTTAATAGCTCTTTATTTAACTATAGCCTACTCAGCAGCTCATAATTCTATTGTTTGAGTTTTTGTTTTGATAAAAAAAATTTGCTTTTTGCAGTATAATTTACATACAGTGAAAATGGTCTGGTTTTAAATATGCAGGTCAATGAGGTTTTTTTTTTAAAGATTTTATTTATTTATTTTTAGAGAGAGGGGAAGGGAAGCAGAAAGAGAGGGAGAGAAACAAGTGCCAGAGAAGCATCGATCAGTTGCCTCCCACATGTCCCCAAACTGGGGACCTGGCCCAAAACCCAGACATGTTCCCTGACCAGGAAGCGAACCTGCAACCTTCTAGTTCATAGGCCGGTGCTCAATCCACTGAACCACACCAGCCAGGGCTCAATGAGTTTTAATAAATGTGTATACCATGTAACCGTCGCCACAGTCAAGAAATAGAACATTTCTACCACCTCTAAAGATTCCCTGTGTCCCTTTACAGTCTGTTTTCCTCATCTACCTCCAGCCCCAGGCAAACACTGATTTGCTTTCTGAAAGTATAAATTAGTTTTTCCTTTTTTAGAACTGCGTAAAAATGGAATCAGTTTGTACTCTCGTATGTGGCTTCTTTCACTCAGTAAAATGTTTTAAGATTCATCCATATTGTTGTACATCCGTAATTCCCCCCCTTTTTCTTATTGAGGAATGGTGTTCTGTTGTAGAGATATATGCCAGTTTATCCATTTGCCTCTCGAACATCTGGGTTGTTTCCAGGTTTGAGCTCTTATGAATCAAGCTGCTGTGAGCATTGGGGGTCTTGCTCTCGATATACTTCTGTGTTATTTCGATTTTTTCCACAGCAAACATGTATTTCTTTATTAACTTTGTGGCTTTAATGTGCTTTTGTAACTTAATTTTTTCTTTTAAAGAAGAAGATTCAAAAGCTCCTAATCTGAGATGATGAAAGGTGGAAGTTCCTGATTGTGAATGTTATCATTGAGCAGTTACTCTGTCCCAGTAATGCTCTCGATACTATGTTACATATGGCAAAGGCAGTCTCTGGGTGGAAGGAAATGTCAGAACTTGGGCTGATAATCACTGTTTCCCTTCTCCGTGGTCGCTGGTTGGAGGACCCGAGCAAGTTCAGCAGGGAGCAAGGAGCAAGGCGGGCAATCAGGTAGCGGAAGGCTTTGGAGAAAAGGTGAGACGGAAGGAGTTGCTGCTGACCAGAGTTTGGTTTGAACGAGAAGGTAAGAGGCACGGCCCCCGCTTCTTCAGTTAAAAGCAGGCCTGTAATGGGAACTTGGCATAAATCCTGCAAAGAGCCTTCGCCACGTAAGGAAGAAGAGGGGGCTCAGGAAACAGCGCATTGGCCTGATGGCAGAGCCTCCTGAGGGCCTCTCTATCCAGCCCATTGCCCGAGGCTGGGAGGGGTGGGGGGAAATGGATCACGCTCTGGGCCGCCGAGAAGGAACAGTGGTGAGAACTGAGTACCCAAGTCTCCTCTGGGGTTGAGTCTCAGCTCTGCTGCTCTCAACAGGTGGATCTCTCCAAGGCTCAGTGCCTCCACCTGCAAAATCCAGGTAACAATGTACCTGCCTCATGAGAGGGATGCTGTAGCAGGGGTGTCCAACCCACGGCCCATGGGCCTTTTGTGGCCCTGAATGGCTATGAATGCAGCACAGCACAAAATCATAAATTCACTTAAAACCCCCTTTTTTTTTCTCATCAGTTTTCATTACTGTTTGTGTATTTAGTGTGTGGCCCAAGACAACTTTCTTCTTTCAATGTGGCCCGGGGGTGTCCAAACGCTCGGACACTCCTGCTGATGTAGAGGGAAGCCTCCCATTACACAGCGGCCAGCACATAACACCAAGGAATGTGGGTATTTTCTGCTGAGGACACCAAGGAAGGCACCTCTGAAAATGATAAAGTCTCAACAGGAGAAAAATAAAGAGAAAATTCAAGGCATCCTTGGGATCTACAGATGAGAAAATGGTGGACCATCAGCTTGATCTCACATACTTCCAAGAGGAGAGACCAGAGACCAGGAGCAGGGCCTGCAGTCTGACCCAATGGCGTGGGTTCCAATCCCACCCCTTCCACATAGTAGTTCGCTTCTCCCGGTATCAGTTGACTATGCAACTGGACAGTGGTAGGACCTACTGCACTGGGTTGTTGAGAGAATTAAAAGAGTTAAACTTGTAAAGAACATGGCACTTGGCAAGCTGGCCGAGAGCGTGTCAGTCACCACTATTATTGCAAACGTCTAATGCTTGCTCATGCAGGGCCTGCGTCTCTAATATAGTAGAATTTTCTCCATCATTAATGTCAACCATGAAGTAAATATGTGGATTCTGAGACTGACACCCTGAACTAGCATTTGTACCTCACCCAAATGTACCAATTCAAGGGGTTCTCCTCCCCGCCCCGCCCCAGGTGCCTGCTACCTACAGGTGGCTTCAAAGGCTGAACTGAGGAGTAACGCTGGTTTCTCTCTCTGGGCCTCAGTCTGAGGGTTTACCTCCCAAACCCTGGCTGGCCAGAGCCAAAACAACACATACAAATGCAAACCCCTGCCGAGGACCTACAGGCCACTCCCTAAACACAATTCATACAGGTGTAAATACTCTGTAGCAATTGACTTCTGCCTTTGTAAACTCTCTTTCTGGAGTCCACTTTCCCGGCCAACGAAGAGGGCACAGCAAAGTGCTGGGATGTGCGGGGAGCTGCGGCAGCCAAGGGTTGTTTCCAGAGGGCCAGGGCCCATCGAGGTGGCTCTGTCTACACCAGGGCCCCCTCCATTTCAATGCCATCGCAATAACGGAGAGTTCCGTCAGCCTCCCCCATGACCGCTGTTATTTATTTTACACAGGTGGCCGGAAACAGAATCTCAACAATAAATACTCCAGTATTACAAGCCTTGTCTGCTGATCCTGCTCAAGGAACATTAAGAAACGCCATCTCTATTTTAAAGGGAATTTTAAAAGACAAAACCAGATGATGGAGGGCATTTGAGAAGATAGCATGGGATCCTGCCACAATCAGTAATAAACCTAATCCTGTTCTCACCAAGCTAGGAGAGTAATGGGAACAAGAAGAACTCTCTGGAAGCTTCCCTCTTTAGACTCTAAAGGGAGTACAGAAAACACCAGTGTTTCTGGGTTGTTTATATAAATGAATACATAAAGCCCTATAGTTAGTGCCCTCTGGGCCATTCCGAGAGCACTGTCTTGACTTATGGGCAGACTGTAGGGCAGCCCCTTTTTCCCGACCGGTGCAGAAGCAGGACCAGGAGGTAGTTACCCAACTGCTCGGTTTTGACGGAGTTGCCACAAGTTTGTTCATTTGTCCAGAAAACACACTGTTGTTTTTTTTTCCCTCTTTGGAATGTAAGGTAAATGTTGAAATTCCATTTTTCACCAAAGTGAAGGGCTCACTGTAGATACACTCATAGGTGGGGGCTGACTGGGTGGGCGATGGGCTGGGCATGCAAATGCCAGCAGGCGAGGGGCCGGCAGGGCCGAAGGGTTAGCCAGCTCCGCACTGCGCCACGCCGGGCGGGCTACAAAGTGTCAGGAATGTTTTTGGTTTGCAGCCGGGAGGAAGCTCGAAAGCCAGACGCACGACAGACAAGGATCCGGTTCTGAGGCAGACGGGCTGTGGGCTGGGCCCCCGCCCCCGCCTGGATGTCTTTATTACTGAGCTGGGACTGGAGGCAGTGGGCAGCCGGCTGATGGCAACAGCAGATGTGGCCGTGGCAGCCAGGTGGGCCTCAGGCCAGGGAGGAGCCACAAGCTCCTAGCAGCAGCAGAAAGATTGAGAAAAGAAGGACAGGGAACGTCGGCCGGCAAAGAGGGCCAGCATGTGGAAGACAAAGAGGAGAGCTCCAAGGGAGATTTGCTTAAAGGAGCAGGGCTGGGAAGCTGTGAGCCACCTACCTGGGTCTATTCTGTGACGTCAGACAGATGTGAGGTGGAGTCCTGAACCTGCCACTTAGTAGCTGGACCAGCTACTGAATTCTTCCGAGCCTCCCTTGCCGGTATCTGTAGAGGGACTTACAGTGGATTGTGGGGATGGTGTGGAGAAACACTCCATACAGTGCCTGGTACATAGGTTTTCAATACATAAAAACAGTAATTGTTACTATCTGTGTGGTCCTAAGAAGGTGATTTAACCTTTCTGGGCCTCAGTGTTCTCATCTTCACAGTAGAATCCTTCCTCACAGGATTCTTCAAAAGATTAAAGGAGATAATTTATAATCCGGCGCATTGTAAATGCTCAATAAATTCTAATCCTTTCCTTTCTCCACTCCCCAGCTTCCCCCCTCCCACCCCCCCAACCCAACCCTCTACACACATATCCTTCCCTTCGCTTACCCAGGCAGCAAAGCAGGGGTTCCTCAACAGAGATGGGATGGGGTGTCCCTCAGTGCTGTTCAGTCACAGTTCAGACATTTCAAAACAGTTTGAATGCTTACTGTGTGCCACGGGGAGGCTAGCAGAGCACAGCCCTGGGGTCAAACCACATCTAAATCCACAGTCGGCCACTTTCTGGCCATGGGATTTTGGCCAGCTGTGTTCACTTTGTGGCCCTTGATCCTTTTCCATAAAATGAGAGAAATGATACCCACCCACAGCCCATTTTAAGAATTATGTCTATGCCTATAGTAAGGGGCCAATTAGAGGATCTTAAAGAGAAAAAGAAATTTAAAAACAGACAGACAGGGTTTAAGAGACATTGTACTAATAATGAGAGGAGCAAAGGTAATGAAACATGAAGCTAAAGTTTGTGAGACAGTGGACACATTGGGACTTGTGTGGTTTCCAACTCTCGCAAATGCGCTCTCTCCCTCTCCCCACCCCTCTCTCTCCTCCACCCCCTCTCCCCTTCTCTCTCTCTACCCCCTCCTTCTCTCTCTCTCTCTCCCTCATTCTCCCTCTCTCTTTCTCTGTCACCCATAAATAAAGCACTCTCTTCTTCTGGCAGGAACAGTACTCTCAAACCCCTTCCAGCCCAAACTTCTAAGGTGAAGTATGAGAAACTGAGTCCAGCTCAGTGAGAGGGGGGGCCGCCGTGAGTGCCAGGAGGCGCAGCTCCCAGCCCAGCCGGGGAGCAGGAGAGGGCTGCGCGGGGCCTGAGCACGTGTGGGACAGATGGGAAGAGGAGCGGAAGATGCCATGTGTGTTGGTCATAAACCAAAGTGCAGCACTGCCCAGCACCTTTGCAAGATAAAGCCCATAGGAAAGTTCTCTATCTTTAATTCCAGGACTTGGGTAGAAGACCATTGTTAAGCATACAAAGATTAACCCCTCACTCACTGGACATTGTTAACACAACCCCATAGAATGAATAGAAAGAAAAGTGAGCAGAAGCTAGCCGGAGATACTGGTCACCGCCTTTGAACTGAAACGCTTTTAGAATCTCATGTTAGCACCACATCTGTCCCTGCCTCCAACACAGGTTAAGTTCGGGTTGAAGCACTGGAAATCGCCATCCATATAAGGGAAGATTTGGGGCGTCAGCAAAAACGCTGTGAAGAGCAGGCAGGGTATTCATGCCGGGAGAAAACAGGTTTTAAGGCCCGGCGCCGTATCGTAGTAGGCCCTCGGTGGCTGCTTTGGCCGCTTCCCTTGGTCCCGTGGCTCTGTCTTTGCAATAGTATCTTATACAGGAAACCTTATAAAGGAATAAGAACACGGGATATTGTAAACGATAAAGCAATATAAACGGAGCCACTTTAAAGTGGAGCTGGAGCCGCCATGCCCGAGGAACTCCTTGCATGTCTTATACCTCAAACCTTCAAATGTTAAAAATGGGCAAAATGACCTTTGCACTGGGCCTAAGCAACCTTGTTTCCCAAAGAACTATTTACAAAGATAACATGATGACTACTGTATGGAGGACTACAGGGCTGAAAATTAAAAACACTGTTTAGAATTAACATCACTTCGCCATGTTCTACGCACTGATGGCAATGCGTCCCTTCTGTTGATGTAATTGTCCCCCTTCCCTTTCTCATAAATACCCATTTTCGCCTCCTAATTGAAAACACTGATTCCTGAATAGCTCAAATAAACACTTGTTTGCCTTTCAATTTAAAAGGTCTTGTTTTTAAGTTTATGATTTAGTCCGAAGACACTGTTTCTTTGTGTGAACTTAAGGACATTACCCCAAACTCAGAGCCTGTTTTTCTCATCTGTAAAATAGGGTTTCCTCCTGCGAGCTCCTCCCAAGGTCCTCCTGAGGAATGGATGAAGTTGGGTTGTAAAGGCACTACTCAAGCAAATGTAAGGTGTGATTATTTGCCCATAAAGAGGGCGACTCGCTGAGCCTGCGTGAAGTCTCCCTGGCCCAGATGGACAGGAGTGGCCTGGCAGTCTTAGCACATACTCTTGTGGCAGGAGCCACAAGGGAGGGGGCTCCTGAACGACCAGGGTCAATGGCTCCAAGCTTCTACCCTGAGAACAGACTACTTTTTGAAAGCAGCGTACCCAGAAGAGATGTGCCAAATCAAGCATGCATGGAGCAGTAGTCTCATGTAGAAGCATCAGTATCTCCAAGGCTTAGCCGAGATGTCTTCACACCCTAAAACACGGAGCCCGACCTGTCTGGTTTACCTGGAGGATCACGAAGGAAATGAAGAGGAGATATGCTCTTCTTCAGTGTAAAGTGCAGACAAATTACAACTTCCAATACTCACAGGCTGTGGCCTTTGACAAGATTTTTAACTTGTTTGTAAACCTGCGTTCTCCTCTGCAAAGTGAGAGTAACAGCACAATGCACCTCTTTAGTTGGGATATTTGAGATAACCCTTGGGAGGCATAATGCCCAACTCGATATACCCAAGGTACTGAGTAATTCTTTGAAGGACAAAAGGTGAGCGTTTCAATGAAGACCTAGTCAGACATCTGCTCTTTTAAAATGAGATTTATTGTACATAAAATAAATTAATTACAATTTAAGCCAAAGCATGAGTGGCTTTTTAAAGTGCATCTGTGTAGGGGATCTGTGCATCTGTTCACTCGCTGTAAGATAGTGTTTTTGTATTTAAACCATGACTCAACCAGGCCTGGGAAGCAGCCCAAGGTCATTGCCATGCGCCATTTACACAAATCACACCAAATTCAATGGACACATTTTTTTTTCCTGTACCTGATACAACAGTTTAAAAAAAAAAAATTATACAGTCTCATAACTACTCAAAGTCTAGGGCTGAAGAGTTTGAGTTCTCAACCACGCAACCCAGGCCCAACTCAGCAGCCTCTTCCACGTCAGGCCATATAAACTTACAGATGTCTGGGTCCTCAGCGCTTTGGCCCATAATCTCCACCCCTTCGGGGGGAATGGGGAAATATTTTCCTTTGTTCTTTAAAAAAGAAATCCGGGTACCCTTCCGGTTAGAGAGGCATTCTATGAGGAATAATGTTCCAGAGGTGCAAATCGACCTTGCCAGAGAAAAACAATTCTTCCTTTGGGGCGGGGGTGGGGTGGGGGGGGGAGTAGTTGGGAGAAGGAAAAGAAAAAAGAAAAATAAAAGGAAAGCCTTCGAGAGCTTAATCTGTTCTTTCATTCCCACTGCAAATCACATCAACATATTTGGTGAAACTACAACTGACCCTCATTTACAAGGTAGTTAAGGACAAAATCCAAAGCAAGTATGCTCCCTCCCCCTCCACAGGAAAAGACATGGAGTACGTTTCACATATTCACAGAGTGGCTCAGTGGGCTCATTCAAGCCTCATCAGTTCTGTCCCCCTGCGCAGAACAATGCCTCTTTTTCCGCACCAGTTCCATAGGCCCTCCTGGCCTCCCTGCTCCAGCCCCTTCTGGAACCATGAATTACTGCCAGCACTCAACGTTCCTGTACTGGAAGAACCTCAGACTCTCTTCCTGGGAAGACCAAACCCCCTCGAGGCTCTCTGCTTCAGACAGAGGTGACAGTCCTCACTTTGGCAGAAAGGGCCTGCTTGAACCGCCTCTTCAGGTCCTGCATGTTGGGAGACTTGGGCCTGGGGATGAAGGAGGTTCTTCGCTTCTCTGGCGTGCTGCTCGGCGGCTGTTTGTGACTCACTTCTTTGCACAGGACGTGGAAAGCGTTGTAGACGTCGTTGTAATTTTCGCTGACAGACACTTCATAGAATGAGCAGCCCAGCATGCTGGCCAGCTGTAGTCCAAGCTGAGGGTCCACCTGTTTGATGTGCAACAGGTCAGCTTTGTTGGCCACGACCACAACAGGCAGCCGAGTGCCCAGGTGTAGCTGCTGGACGTGCTGGTGGAGCTGGCCAATGAGTTCATAGCTCTTGTGGTCGGTGATGGAGAAAACGATCACCACCGCATCTGCCCACCGAATACACCTATTCAGCTGTTCGTTGCAGCTCAAGCCGTTCTCGTGGACCTGAAGGAGAAGGGTAACGGCAAGGTGAGTGGCAAGTGCAGAAAAGAGCCCAGGCTTGGCTGGATGAGAATTCAAAAGAGCCCTTTACAGTAATGCCAGGTCGCAGGCCATAAACAAGTTATATCCCCACACACTTCAGCTTTCTTGACAATATGTTGATCCAGCTGCACAGAGTTGGAATAAATAACAGTGCAGCTCACCACACTCAAGTGGAAAATTGACCTGCAGAGAACTCCATGCAGAGAGACTTTGTAGTTACATAAAATGGGAAATTAACTGGCTAGACAGTAAGTCTGGGGAAGTAAAGATAGGAGCTGGAAGCATTTAAACCTGGATAACTGCCCAGTTCAAGAGGGGAAAAAAAAAACACACACACACATTAGCATGGCTCTTTTGTCTATAGAGTAACTTTCCACAATAAAAAATGATTCCAAGTTTTTGGAGACTATACCTAGATGTTTGATTTTTTTTAATGGCAAACACAAATGTAAAAAGTGATCTTTTTAACCATAGCAGGGAAACTTTGCCAATTCCAAGTGTGTTTGATTTGGTCTTTCCTGCCGGGCAGACTCCTAAGGGAAGATTTCTGCACTTCAGCCAAATCTCCCAAATTAAGCTAGGGTAAGGCTGACCAACAGCCAGATACGACTGAAGTGTCAAACATGTAAAAGCCTCAACTTGACTCCCCAAGTTTCTCTCCTCCTGCAGCAGGAGGCACTTTGAGAACCGAACGGCTCTACAGCCACGCAGACTCCCCACTGACTTGGTCACGTATCTCCCGCCTCTTACCTGAATACCTGGAGTGTCTTGAACCTGAATAGCGAGAGTTTCACCTTCTATTTGGACTTGTCTGGTATACAGATTACCTACCAAGGCAAAACAAACAAACAAAGAACATTATGTTCATCCTTCTTGTACAACTTTGAAAACATTGTGGGATTTTTTTAACTTAGAAAGAAAATGTAACCTGAACTAATGCACAAAAATAAGCTATAGTTTATCCTAGATAATGGACTTAATTGAGATTTTTTGGAAACAACTGTAATTTTAACTCCACATTGGTGGATTTATGAAAACCGAGGCACAGTTTGCAAATTTTTGGAAACTGATTTGTCTAATTTTAAACAGAGCTTCTATATTTAGAGTATTTCCTTAAAGCAAATTTTCTTGCTCAGCACGTGTGGAATTTCTATTTTATTTTAGTACTTTATCACTCTTTGACATATATTTGTATTTTAGCTCTTACATACTATGGCTTGTTCAGCAAATATTGTTAGTAAATGCACAGCCAACATTACCAACTGAAATAAAAATGTGACATAACGATAGCCAACCCCACATCAAAGCAGAAGGCTGCCATGCCTTATCGTGGGGTAGTTTATATAGCGCATTTCAAATAATTCCCTGTAGGTACTTCATATGGTCTAAGGAATGAAACAATTTGCTAACAGAACATAGGCTGAAAGCCCTTAAGCCTCCCCAATGGCTAGTCTTAATCATAGGGATTGAAATAGTGTCCTTTTATTTATTCAGAACTCTCCTAAAATTCTGCTCATTTTTCTTTGTTAAGAAAAGAGAACTTTAGGTTTATAACTGCTCTCCTTTGGCCTTTGCTTTAAAAGGTCACCTCTGAAAGGCAGCCAGCAGCGAGGGATAGGGGTGGGGGGAGGAGCTGATCATTTTTTTTTTTTTTATGACTTTTGCAGGAGTGTTTTGAAGGGAGAGGTTCTTCAGAACAAAGGGTGCTTCCAACTGGGGTCCCCATAGTTAAAACATACCAAGGGGAATACTTTCAGGCACTTGATAAAATGATGAATGGGCTTGGAATGGAATGAGGCCAGATGGCAATTATAGGGGGGGGTTGGGGGGGTCAAGCAAAGTTGGATGTGGCAAGATCCTGATGCTGACTGTCACTCTGAAGGAGCCTGTCTGGGAGACACTGAAAAATGAGAACAGCAGTACTGGTGCAGGTTGATGGTATTTTCCTCAAATTTATTTGCTCACCTGCATTTCTTTCGTAGTCACCAATGAATCGTTTGGTGAGGAACCGGACCACCAGAGCTACAGGTCAGAAAAGAGAAAGGAAAGTGGCTTAAACCTGTCACTCAAGTTAGATTGATCCTCACCCCACCCCCAACCTGGAAAACAACTCTCCCAGAGAAAGCCAGCCAGCCATCAAGTGAAATTCCGACTCTCCCAGCTCTTTGACCCTTCTTCCAAGCACATGGACAAGGGTCTAGAAAGTATGGTGAATTATGGCTCTGTCCAGCTGGAAAGGTAATTTGGTCTACCTCCTCCTCTGAGCCCGGCTGAGCCACACCTAAGCCTTCCGACAGACAAATGTCTTTCTAAACTTAAAAGACCTAGAGGAGGGGTTCCGTTCACTAAGTCCCCGTTTGCGCTAGGTACTGTCAGAGGCTCAAGAACCCCGAAGTTCTAATCCCGGTTGTATCCGTGGTGCGGGAAAGACTGCCCGGACAATCTGGATCCCAGTTTCCTTCATCTGTTGAAGGAGGGAGTTAGAAGAGATGCTGGCTAGAGTCCCTCCGAAGAGGCAGCAACAGCTCTCACATCTCGCCTGCCTCGTTTATCCGCAATTCCCACCGGGGGCCGCCCACGTTCCGCCCCGGAGATAAGCAGGTTCGCGCCCGAGTGCGGGGACTCACCGGTCTTGCCCACGCCGCTGGCCCCCACCACAGCGATCTTGACCAGCCGGCGGCCCGCCGCCCCGAGGCAGTAATCGGCAGCGGCGGCGCTGCCCGGGGCCGGGTACTCGGCGATGGTGCACATGTTCTGAATGAGGCGCATCGCCGCTCCGGCTTGGCTGCTCCGCGCGGGACGCGAGCTGCGGAGCGGGAAGAGGGTCGCGCTGCGCGGGATGGGGCGGGAAGACCCGGACAAGGGGCTCCGCGGTGGAAAGAGAAAAACCAACAACAAAAAGAACACTTGAGAGGACAAGGCGTATAGCTCAAGCGGGCTCAGACTCCCGGCTGGGACTGCACCCGGGCTGCGCGCGCTGTTTTCTCCGGGGTCGACCCCGCCCCCTGCCTCCCGAGGCCAATCCCCGGGCGCCCTGGACGAGGCCCCGCCCCCAGCGCCGAGGCCCTAGGGGCGCCGGGAGCCAGTGCGCGGCCCCGTGAGGCGCGAGTAAAATGGAGCAGGGAGCCCGAGGGAGGCAACGTGTAGCCTAGAGCCCACGGCTCAGCCAATGGCGGGAGCCGGGGAGGGCAGCACAGGGCGCCCGCCCGGGTCCCGCTGCGCCTGCACGGGGCAGACGCTGTGGCTGAGGGATTGGGGACGCCTCGGGTGTTAGGAAGCGGGCGCTGAGAAGCGGGGCTCAGCTTGGGGGCGAGGCATTGTCCGGGTCTCCCTAGAGCACTTCACGGGCATCTGCCCCCGCCCCAGTGCCCAGCCTGCCCGCCCGCCCACTCCCTGCAGCCAACTGACCTCTCGACCCCAACCCCGCCTATCCTCTGGGAACCTGTGACCCGGAGTCTCGGGCCCAGTTGGTGTGCGCTTTCGGGGTCTGGGAGCCCGTCCTGCTGCCAGGCATTGTGAGTGTCATTAATTTGGGGAGTAATTGCATTGACTTGGGTGCACCTGGGGTGGCGTCTCGTATCATAGATTTGGCTACAATGGCAATCAGTAACAAAGATCCCATAACCGCTCTCCTAAAATGCGACTTTTGACTTGGCAAAATAATGCCACCCATTTGTCCGCAGACCCACATTCTCTGGCTCGTATCCGCAGGGCGGCGGATCACTCACCCTCTGACAAGCTCACGTGAACACATAGATGGTCCTGCATATACAGCACTCCCAGAGGCAAATCAAGAAGTAATTATAGAACAAGTTTTCTAGCGCCTCACCTCCAACAAGAGCCGTGAAATGGAACAAGTTTTCTAGCGCCACACCTCCAACAAGAGCCGTGAAATGGAAAGAAAGTTACCCCAACTGTGTCTGGATACCGGCTACATCGGAATGCAGAAACCAGAAAAGGTCCGTCTTTGGCCATAAGGAATAGCAAGGTTAGTAAAGTGAATTGATACCAAGGAAGATGTGTACTTGCACTCATAAAAATCCCAAGCTCCAGGGAAAGACATCTTTAATAGTAGGCTACACTCCCCAGCTAAGCAATATTCTGTAGCTGGATCTGACTGCAAAATGTCACCAGACACTCAGGCTGACCACCTCCCTCCCTTCCTCTCTCCCCTCCATCCTTCCAACAGTGTGGGCTCCCAACTGTTCCAGAGTCTTTATCCTGGGGGCAAACACTGTAGCTTTGTATTCACAGCCATATTAAAGGTTGAATGTAAAAGTATAAGCCAGTTCTCTTATCTACATGTTGGGCATCTAGTTTGATTCCTTCTTCCACCCTCTACTTAATTGACCAGGAATTTGATGGAATTTATGATGCTGACCCAATTCAGACTGAGGTGAACCTTCTTTCCTATCTCGGTTTAGGTGTTCTCAGGAATTCAAGGCAGAGGAAAGGTAATCACAGACTGCCTTGGTAGCAAGTATTCTGGGTCACGCAACATAATTGGCAAGACACCCAACCTTAGCAATATATATAATAAAAGATCGGCTTCTATGGAGGTGACAGAAATGAAATAAATTCAGCCATTTGAGTAAGGAGGGGGACAAAGAGCATTTAGAATATGTACCATGTCTTTCTGCATGGATTAAATTGAATTTTAATTTTGATGTACTATAAAATCAAATGTAGCAAGACTATAATTACAGGTAACCATGTACTTTCTAAACCCCTCCCCCCAAAAGCCTGTAATTCTATTATGCTTACCTGGTGAAATAGTTATGTAGTCTAAAGTTTTTGTTTAAATGCTTTCTTTATACACATACACACACACATATTCGCATAGAAACATGACAAAAGTTGTCAAGGGGAATTTTGTTTTGACTCTAAAATGCTTCTGGGGCTTGATTTTTATTACCAAGAGCCTGCACCAAGCCTATGATTTTTCTGTCTGAAACACAAAGGCTGAATTTGGTATTCTTATTTTAGGTCTAAATGATCTGTCTGTGCTTTAAAGAACACAGAAAAGAAGGAAACAAGAGAAAGATGGAGAAAAGAAAGGGGAGCTCTTCAAATTCCAAACATCTAGCAAATGGCCCACCTCCCCTTACCCTACCTTCAAATGATGACAGTGAGAGTTACCCCTTCTTGGAAGTTCACAGAATTAATAAAGGAAGGGGGAAGAGGAAGGGGGCAGGAGGATTGATATGTCTTGAAGACTGTTTTGATTCCAGGCTGTGGGCTAGGGATTTAGTATACAAAAATGTCATTTTACCTTCATGACAACCCTGTAAGGTAGATATTATTATTTCCAGTTGTATTATCTATTGCTACTTGGTAAACCGCCCTGAACCTTAGTGGCTCATACTTCTGTGGGTTGACTGTGCTCTCCTGGGTAGTTCTCACTCAAGGTCTCAGGTAGCAGCTGGGGCTGGAGTCATCCAAAGCCTCACCTGGGCTGGACATCCAAGATGGCTTCTTCTCTCACACATCTTCATTTCAGCTGGAATGCCAGGACAGCTGGGACTAGCCAGCATCTCTCTCTTCCTATTCGTCCCCTCCATGTGGTAGCTCAGGTTCCTTCATAGCATGGTGGGTGGTTTCCCTTAGAGTGAGTATTTTAAGATAAGAATTGGGAGTTGTGAGCCTCTTAAGGCTCCTGCCTGGAAGTGGCATAGCATCCCTCCTGCTGTGTACTATTGGTCAAATAGTCACAGAACCCACCCAAATTAAAGGGTAAGTGGCAGGGACACAGGTCACACTGTCAGGAGCAGTGTCAAAGACTTTGTGGCCATCTGTAATTCACTCTATTTTATGACTGAGTGAACAAAGTCTCAGGTTAAAAATTCCTCCAAGGTCAAATATCCTATAAGGGGCAGAACCAAAATCTGAAAAGGATAAAGAACGTAGAAAATAGCCAGTGTTCACAGTGAAATGGTCTCCTATGATGCAATGTTACAAAGCCGTTTGAACTGTTCTCTGTCCCCCCTTTTTTGCTTAAGCTAAAAAAATGGGGCTGGGGGACCAAAATATGACAGACTTGGGAAAGAAAGACTTTGCTAACTTCCGATTTTGCCTCAGCACCCAGAGTTTCTCTCGCCCTCTTTGATCTTTATAGCTGATCTTAGATCTGAGAGCTTCCAGAGATAATCCTATTTCTGGAATTCCTTAGTATACTAGAATATAAATTCAATAACTATTTATGGAATGTCTGAGCCACGGGTGTACCAGGCACTATGCTGGGTCCCGCGTCTACACTGGCAAACAAGACACACTTTGCCACCACCGCAGTTAACATTTAGCATGGGAGACAGACAAATGAACGAGCAATTTCAATACAGTGTGAGAAAATACTTTGATAGGGGAAATTTGGGAGCTGTAGAATTACTTGGTAAGACTAAAAACCCAGATTGTGAGAGTTAAGGAAGAACGCGTAAAAGTTTGAGTAGTCAAAAAGTTTGTGTTTTGTGCATACGAGTGTGGGTACGTGCATACACATATACAGGGTCCAGCAGAAGTAACACCTGCTTGACTGTGGTTGGAAGGGTATGTAAATACCTTGCACCAGATGGACGGCAATTTGAACAAGTCACTTAAAGTGGTATACGGTGTGCTTGAGTGTGATATTGTTGTTACAGAATTACATGCTTATGATTTTGTAATAAAAGATTTCATAACCAAAAAGGGGGCATTATTTGTGCCGGATCCTGTCTGTGAGTATGAAGCAGGGCCCTCGGAGGTGGAGAGGTGGCGTAGTTTGCAGAGGACAGAGCAGTTGCCGGTAGACAGTGGCTACTCAGTAAGTATTTGTGGACTGCAAATGAAAGCAAAGGCCTCACCTTGGGAGAATGAATTCAAGGAACAGGATAATTCCCACTGAGTGGACAGAGGGAAGAGTCTGGGGATTTCTAAGGAGGGGCACACATATCAACGAAATAAGCCCCAGAAGTCGTATAGCCCTCCCTTCCATGAGGCCATGCCCCCTGGAAGCCAAATGAGCTTCCCTTCTGCCCACATCAACAAGAGCTTCTCCCAAATCAGCCCTCTGAGTATCCAGGCCTTGGTCAAGGACCAGACTTTTTTTTTTTCTTTTTTTGAGACTTTTGTCAACCCTGCTTGTTTAGGTCTCATAAACAGACACCTTTTTGGCTATTTTAGACAGAAAATTATTTAATTACCTGCATTCAATATTGTCAGAAGGGCTAGAGTGGTGGGCTCTAGGCTAGGTATACAGAAATGACTCCCATAACTGTAAAACAGGCCCACCCAGGCAGCTGCTACCTCTTCCATAATCAAGAAGATGGAGAACCAGGAGGTCTCCACTGTGCTATTGCTACTGTCTTTCCAGACCTAAGGCCAGCATCTCCACAATGGAGCCTGGCAGCAGAAAGCAACCAAGGTGCAGAAAGACAGCCTCCGCCCTGCTTCTGCCTTGCAAATCTTACTGGAATGCATCTAATTAATGAAGTTAATTTGTATCCATTAACCTAGCTGGAAAGAAGTCTGGAAAATGAGTTCCGCTTTCCAGTCTCAGCCACACACGAAGACACATTAGAAATGGAAAGGAAGACTTCCGGTCAAGATGGAGGTATATGTAAATGTAGCTTGCCTTCTCACACGACCACAGTAAAATTACAGCTAAACTACAGAACAACTGTCACTCAGAACTGTCAGAAAACTGAGTTGTATGGGAGTCCAACAATTAAGAAATTAAAGAAACCACATTCATCCAGATGGGTAGGAGGGGCAGGGGGGTAGAAACATAGAATAGGCTGCTCCCACACCCTCATGTGGTGGATAAAATTGGAGGGATATCTCAGGAGCGAGGGATCCCAGCCCCACACCAGACCACCAAGCCCAGGGTTCCAGTGCCAGGAAGATAAGCTCCCATAATTTCTGACCGTAAAAACCAGTGGAGGTTCGGTTGGTGGAAGAAACTGTGAGATTCTCAGGCATCTACTCTTCGAGGGCCCTGCACACAGACTTACTCAGACTCACTCCCTCTGGACTCTAGCACTGGGGCAGCACCTTAAAGGGCACTACTGGCATACAGGGAGGAACTAAAATGTCTGGCATCAGGGCAAGAGCTGGGGGACAGCTTCCTCCAGGACAGGACTTCAGACAGCGGCTATTGTTCCTTTACTGAGCCCTCCCCCCACACAGTGCCACATTTCAGGGGCGACCTATCTGAGACTCCATCAATCTGCCTCACATGGCTAGCCCTACCCTGACAGTTACCTAAGGCTCTGCCCCATCGAATTTACGGGCCCACCCAAGCTGCTAACAGTGGCTTTTTCATATGAATAGCTGGGCTAGGTGCAGGCTTCAGACCTTCCTAAATCCACTCAAACAAGCCCCAGCTGAGCCCAGCTCCCATACCTCTCACTGAGTGGCTCCAGGCCTGGCACTAGCAGCAGCCATCGGCAGGTAGCTTTATACCTTATGCCAAGTAGTCCCAGACAAAATACAGGTGGCAGCTGACCCTGGCCTGTACCACCCAGGAAACTCCAGAGCCTGTGCACCCAGGGGCAGTTACAGACCACATGGGACCACCACCACCCAACCGCCTCCACAAGCTATGGAGGGAGGTGGTTGGTGGCCAGTGTTCACAGCCAGTCCTACCAGCTTTCTGGGCTGGGTAAATCCCTCCCACTGACTTGCCGACAGTAATTGAGATTCAACTACAAGAGGAGGGAGTATTCAGTCCACATTAAGGGCAAACTTCAAGTACCCAGCTTGGGTGATAGGGGAGGCTGTACCACTGAACCCTACAGGACACCTACTCATTAGGCCAACACACAGAGTCAAAGCAGCTCTACATAGAAACAAACACAGGGAGGCTGCCAAAATGAGGAGACAAAGAAATCGCCCAAATGAAAGAACGGATCAAAACTCCAGAAAAAAACAGAATGGAGATAAGCAATCTATCAAATGCGAAGTACAAAACACTGGTCCTTAGGGTGCTCAAAGGAGACTTCTGGCCAAGAAGGAGACTTGTCTGGCATAGGCAGACACAGTTTGTCTCCTCACACAACCAAAAGGACAACAAATTTAATAACAAAAAATAACCAAAACTGCCAAAAAATCAAACTGAATGGAAGTCTGACAACCAAAGAGTTAAAGAAGAAACATTCAGACAGGTAGGAGGGGCAGAGAAGGGCAGCCTGGGAGGAGAGTATACTCAGCAAGCCTGCAGCTGGTGGACCAGTGTGGGCAAGGCAGCGGCTGGCAGACGGGATGGTCCCACATTCGCATGTGGATAAACCGGGAGGAACAACTGAAGAGTGAGAGAGACTGTGCAACCCAGGGTTCCAGTCTGGGAAAAGAAAGCCTCAAAACCTCTACCAGTCAAAACCTGTGCAAATTGAAGTGGCGGAAGAAACTGCCAGTCTCATAGGAGAGTTCGTTGGAGAGACCCACAGCGTCCTAGAATGTACACAAATCCACCTACCCAGGAATTAGCACTAGAAGGGCCCAATTTGCTTGTGGGTAGCAGGGAAAACAACTGAGAGCCGGTCAAGAGCCAAGGAAGCAGCATTGTTCCCTCTCAGACCCCTCCCCTGCATACAGCGCCACAAGGCAGGGATGTGGCATCACCACCCTGGCGAACACCTAATGCTCTGCCCCTCACAATGTAATAGGCTTGTGGAGACAAAAAAATATCGCCCAAATGAAAGAACAAATCAAAGCTCCAAAAACAGAACTAAGCAATGAACAGATAGCCAACCTAACAGATGCAGAGTTCAAAACACTGGTAATCTGGATGCTCACAGAGATGGTTGAGTATGGTCACAAAAGGGAGGAAAAAGTGAAGGCTGTGCAAAGTGAAATAAAGAAAAATATACAAGGAACCAACAGTGAAGGGAAGGAAACTGGGACTCAAGTCAACGATTTAGAGCAGAAAGAAGAAATAAATATTTCACCAGAACAGAATGAAGAAATGAGAATTCAAAGAAATGAGGAGAGGCTGAGGAACCTCTGGGACAACTTTAAACACTCCAACATCCGAATCATAGGGGTGCCAAAGGGAGAAGAGGAAGAGCAAGAAATTGAAAACTTATCTGAAAAAATAATGAACTTCCCCAGTCTGGCAAAGGAAATAGACTTCCAGGAAGTCCAGGAAGCTCAGAGAGTCCCAAAGAAGTTGGACCCAAGAAATACACACCAAGGCACATCAGAATTACATTACCCAAGATTAAAGATAAGGAGAGAATCTTAAAAGTAGCAAGAGAAATAGAGACAGTTACCTACAAAGGATTCCCCATAAAACTATCAGCTGATTTCTCTAAAGACACCTTCCAGGCAAGAAGGGGCTGGAAAGAAGTATTCAAAGTCATGAAAGGCAAAGATCTACATCCAAGATTACTTTATCTGGCAAAGCTATCATTTAGAATGGAAGGGCAGATAAATTGCTTCCCAGATAAAGTAAAGTTAAAGGAGTTCATTATCACCAAGCCCTTATTACATGAAATATTAAAGGGACTAATCTAAGAAAAAGAAGGTGATCAAAAATATGAACAGTAAAATGACAACAAACTCACAACTATCAACAGCTGAACCTAAAAATATAAAAACAGAACAAACTAAGCAAACAACTAGAACAGGAACAGAATTACAGAAATGGAGATTCACATGGAGGGTTATCAGTGGGGAGGGGGATGGTGGAGAATGGGGGAAAAGGTACAGGGAATAAGAAGCATAAATGGTAGGCACAAAATAGACAGGCTAAGAATAGTATAAGAAAGGGAGAAGCCAAAGAACTTATATGTATGACCCATGGACATGAACTAAGTGGGGGAATGCTGGTGGGAGGGGGGATATAGGGCAGAGGGGAATAAAGGGGAGGGAAAAAATGAGACAATTGTAATAACATAATAAAATATATTTTTTAAATTAAAAAAGGGTGCTCAAGGAACTCAGTGGGTACTTCAATAGCATAAAAATGATCCAAACAGAAATGGAGACACTAATTGAAATAAAGAACAATTTACCGGGAATCAACAATGGAGTACATTAAGCCAAGAATCAAAGCAATGATCTGGAACATAAGGAACCAAAAGATTCAATAAGAACAGCAAGAAGAAAAAAGAGTCCCAAAAAAACAAGGATGGTGTAAGGAGCCTCTGGGACAACTTCAAGCACACCAGTATTCGCATCATAGGGGTGCCAATAGGAGAAGAGAATGAACAAGAAATGGGAAACCTATTTGAAAAAATAATAAAAGACAACTTAATTTGGTGAAGGAAATAGACATAGAAGTCCCGGAAGCACAGAGTCCCAAAAATGATGGATGCCAAGAGGACCACACCAAGACACACCATAATTAAAATGCAAAAGGTTAAAGATAAAGAGAGAATCTTAAAAGCAGCAAGAGAAAAGAATTAGTTACCTACAATCAAGTTCACATAAGACTGTTAGCTGATTTTCTTCAGCCTTTTGCAGGCTGAAAGGGATTGACAAGAAGTATTCAAAGTGATGAAAAGCAAGGACCTCCAACCTTTGCTGGATTACTCTGTCCAGCAAAGCTACCATTTAGAATCAACGGGCAGATAAAGTGCTTACCAAACAAGGTAAAGGTAAAGGAGTTCATCATCATCAAACCGTTATTATATGAAATGTTAAAGGAACTTATTTAAGAAGAAGATTAAAACTGTGAACATTAAAATGGCAATAAATACATAACTATCAACAATTGAATCTAAAAACAAACATAGCAAACAAGCAGAACAGAAACAGAATCACAAATATGGAGAACACTGGGATGGTGGCCAGTGGCGAGAGGGACCTGAGAGAATGGGAAAAAGGCGAAGGGATTAAGAAGTACAAGTTGGTCCTTACGGAATAGGCAGGGGGATGTTAAGAGCAAGTACAGGGAATGGAGCTGCCAAAGAACTTACACGCATGACCCATGGACATGAGCAAAGGGGAGGGGATCGCTAAAGGGAGTTGGGGGTACTGGATAGAGGTGGGCAAAGGGGGGAAAACTGGGACAACTGTAATAACACAATAAAAAATATATAATAAAAAAATGGAAAGAAAGCTGAGTGTGAACCCACTGTTTCCTTCACACTTCTGTAGCTTCCCAAAGAATGTAAAGTCCCAGAAAAGGAGAGACAAGGCCCCACCAGACATTTAATTTTTAATTATAAAAGTGTCTAATGTGGCTTTTTGTCAATTGATTGCTTTGAGACACTGTTCAAGACCACTATTTTCATTGCTTTTATGTAATATATATCAACACCCATTTCCATTTTCCTAGTCTGGCACAGAGATCATCTGGGCTTTACTTGCTCAGAATCCTTTTTCATTTGTTAGGAAGAACATCCCAATTTGCTTTTGGAAACTCTCCTGCCCACTTTCGTTTTGCTGTAGTGGTGTTGGTGGGTGATGTCAATTCCTAATTTCAGGGGTGGGTACCAGTCGGCCACAGGTATGCTTTCAGGGCTGAGCCAGTGAAATTCAGGGTGCTCAGAGGAGAGTTTTGCTTGGAAAAGGGATGTTAACACACTGGTGTCAATCAACTGGTGGAAGGTGAGCCCGGTTCTCCAGGTAGCCGTGTCAGCCCCTTCGTGGGGGAGTCCGCCTCATAAGGGATCCAGCCCAGAAGAATGCAAACCCGAGAGGCAGAGGAAGCCAGGACCCTGACGGCATCTTTTCGGGCCTTGCATTCAGCCATGCCTGAAAACCCAGACTTTCCCCTTGAAATTCCAGTTACAGAAGCCAACACAGCCACTTTTTAGATTCAGCTGGCTTGAACTAGATCTGTCACTTGTACTGAGCAAGCCCTTGCACATTCTATTTGTGTGGAGTTGCAGTCTCTGCACAAGCCACACCGAGACTGACCCCTGGTACCAGCCACATCCCTCATTCAGAGCTCAGCCGTTCCTCCTTCACTGGAAGTCACAGCTGTCAAACTGCCCCTTCCTGTTCATCTCACCTTTGTCTCCATCACTGCTATCCACCAATCTACAGAAACAAAGGCACGAGTGAAAAAAAATATTAGTACATCCAGACAATGGGATATTAATTAGCACTGAAAAGAAATGAACTATCGGCTAAGAAAAGATATAGAGTAAGCTTAACTGCATATTACCAAGTGAAAGAAGGCAACCTGAAAAGGTTACATAGTGTATGACTCCAACAATATGATATTCTGGAAAAGGCAAAACTAAGAAAATAGAGTAAGAAGATGAGTGTTTGCTGGAGAGGGGGCTGGTGAACAGATGAAGCACAGGGACATTTTAGAGCAGCAGAACTACTCTGTATGATACTACAATGGGGGGTACATGTCATGATACATTTGTCCAAACCGACAGATGGGCAACATCAAAGTGAACCCTAATGAAAACTGTGGAACGTGGTGACAGTGATGTGTCACAGTAGGTCCATCAATCAAAACAAATATATTTCTCTAGTGGGGGATGTTGATAGTGGAGGAAGCTATACATACGAGGGGGACTCAAAAATCAGAATTTATTTATTAAAAAATTGTTTATTTATTCTGACATGTTTAAACTTCAATCACTTTCAAAGTACCCTCCATTTGAGGCAATATACCCATCGAGACATTTTTTTCCATTGCTCAAAACAGTTTTTGAACTTGCCAGTTTTGATACCTTTTAGTGCTTCTGCCATTTTTTGTTTCACTTCTACCACGTCGGCAAAGTGTTTCCCCTTGAGGACTCTTTTCATCCAGGGAAATAAAAAAAAGTCGCTCAGGGTGAGATCAAGTGAATAGGAAGGGTGGGGCACAGGGGTCATGCTGTTTTTGGTCAAAATGCGCGGAACACTCAGACGGTGTGGGCAGGTGCACTCGTAAATCACCCTTCATGAAATGGGCAAATGCAATGAAAGAGTCTGCCAAAAAAATTCACTGAAACCAGATGCAGCCTCTCACAACAGCACTAGCTGGTATGCTGGTACAGATGGGATCCTGGAACACTCACCTAGTGGGGGAAGCCTGTAATATAAAGGGCCTGCCCTCCAGAAGATAATTCTGGTTTTGGGGGGGGTCCCCCTCATATGTGGGAGCAGGGACTGTATGAAAAATCTGTACCCTCTGCTAAATTTAGCTGTGAATCTGCTCTAAAAATATTAGTTTTTTTTTAAGAAAGGGATGTTATAGGGCATCTAGTTCATTTCCCTCTTACAATGTCTGTACTAAGAAATTGTTCAACTTAGTCTAGAATGCTTCCAATAATGGGAACTCTTTCCCCATCCAGAGCAGCACACTTATACTGAACTGATGTGTTTTCTCCTGCAGCCTCTTCCCAGAAAGACAAACTTTGGTGTACTCCCAGCTTCCAAACACCTGGTCCACTGCTCCTTTGCCTTTCATGGTCATTTGGAAGGGCCTGCAGGGTGTGAAGGGAAAGGGAAAAGTGACTGCATGTGACATGGGATTGTAAGGGAACAGCGAATACAGGAGGCATGCCTCCTGCGTCTGTGTTGAGGACTGCTTGTAATTAGCATTTTTAATATTCAATTTTAAAAATGAAAAAGAACCAAGACTTGGAAACAGCTATTGAATTAAAGACAGGAAGGAATTCATTTTGAGCCGTTCATTTTCTAAGAGATCTATAAGTATGGAAGTGGGGACAGATGTAACTTAGCATAATAGGCGGTTTCATCCAGGGGCTCTACACCGTGCGTATTAGATGTCTTACAGTTCTGTGCATTCCACTACTACAAACTATGCCTAGTACACAGGGGTGTTCAGTGTTTGGCTTTTTTTTTTTTTTTTTGGTCAACCTTCCTTTAAGGAGACATTGGACTGAAAGACAGAATCACTAGGTTCAAAAGGCAAAGTAGTAGAGAAAGCAGACTGGAATTTATTTAAATGGAAAGGATACACACACACACACACACACACACACACACATACGCACACACCTGTGGCCATTAGAAGGATCACCTATTGACTAGAGAACACTTTAACTTTGAAAAAAAGTAAGATCCTTTCGTTCTTGCAGTGGGCCTTCCCTCCCCCTCCCACATACCTTGGTTGGTTTCTATGGTAGCAAATGGCCCACATTTGCCCCTTTCTACACTCCTAGGAAAAGCAGGGTGAGTGTTCTGCAATTACATTCCCCTGCTGCTCTATCAGATTTTATCTTTCTTATTCTGGAAGGTTTCCTCTACCCTCTTTCTCTATTTCCATAAAATATATAAACTGAAGGTAAAAGAATAGGTGAAAATAATTCTCCCTTTCATTCACGGCAAAATCTGAGATTTTCCTATTGTTTCAATGATTTGAGTCTTAATAGCCCAAGTCTTTTTTCTCCGGTCCCAAACAACACCTATATGATAAACACTCTGATGACGATAACTCAGGATAACTTCACGTTTTACACACTACTTGGAACAGCTAATGAATTTCCACTGTGTTTTCACTGAGAGCAGGAAAACTCACAGTGCGCATTTCCTCCAAGCCTTCCAGAACATTGAACAGCATTAGGAATGAACACGACTGCACTACTAACGAAAACACTGTTAGAAAAGCTCCTTAGTTAAGTGAAAGGTCTAACGATATTGCAACTGGCCCGTGCCAATGATCTTTTAGAACCTTTCGTTCTCTTCTTTCCTCCAGTGGGAAGAACCCAACAGACACATTCGTCTGCCCCTTCTCCCTCTAGCCCATCACTGGTGCGGAAGACAAAGGAGACGAGAGCGGTGAGTGTCAGCCTTGGTCCGTCAGAAATGAGTGTGCTTGAGACGTTTGACAAGATACTGTGATCAGGAGATAAGGCCCAAGCAAGCAGAGAAGATTCAGAGAGATTCAGACAATTGAGTCAGTTGTTTAACAGAGCCCTCTGGTTTCAAATTCCGAAGTAGATTGGACACCCATACTATTTGCCCTCTAAGTTCCCCTGGGGGTGCTATAGAGATACCTGAGGATTCTTTAGGCATCCTTGTTTGTTTTCGCGCAGATGGCAAAGCCTCTCCCTGCAACCTCGTATGCGGTTTCTTGGCATAATGTACTAAGCTAAAAAGAAATAGGAATGTCATAAATATCCACCTAGAATATGAGGAAAGGACAAGCTACATGCCCCACCCCCACTCCCCAAATCCTGGGAAAGTGAGGGATTAAGGCTAGTTTGGGGCCAAGGTCGTTGATTTTCGTTGCTTCATCTGGCTTTCAAAATTATACTAACCATAAAATACCTTCTGTCTCAGACCATTCAGTCGTGTCTAAAAGGTCACAGATCATAATGTGAAATATAGAAGTGGAGCCCCCAGGTCAGCAGAGGTATATAAGTAACTTGGTTGGTGAAAACACAAATGGGGATGTGAGCGTTTGTTAAACAAATATGAAATTCAGTCACCACCAAAAAACACTTTCACTGTAACAGTAGTATGTGAAAGCTTAGGCGTTCACCAAGATATCTGCATTGTTATGCATCTTCCTTCTGATTAAAAAAGAAAATGGAGAGCAGCTGAGAAAAATTTGATGTGCTGGTGTTTAGGAAGTGCACAGATGACTCATGTACTCACTTGATTTGACAAGGGTACTGGTTTCTATATAAAGAAACAACTTAGCTCCGAAATAGAAGCTGCACACAGCAGAATGTAGCTCATAGAGGAATCACACATCCCAAGCATGAGGAACATGAAGATCGGTATGCTGGGGCATCTCTTCTGGGAATGCTGGATGAAGGCATTATTAATTCATGTGGAATGTAAAGCTACCCACGGTGGGACCTTCGGTTTTTCAAGGTAGGAAGACTCTAGCATAATTTGAAATTCTTAACTGGCTTTAAAAACAAACAATAACGACAAAAGTAAAACTTAATTTTTTACAAAGAATGTGTACTCCCATGCTAACTGGAACATACATTTAGCTCAATGATAAAAAAGAATTATAACAGATTTTGTGCCCTACAATAGGTTAAATATCCAATGAGATAAAGCATATATGAAAGTGTCCTGTAAATTATAAAAGTTTAGTACTTTTATACATTTGAGAATTAAGCATAGAGTTTTTTCCCCCCCCAGCCTGGTAGTCCTTAATTAGCTGTTGGGAAGTATTATATTTATAACTTGTCAAATCCTCTCCCATATTTCTCTTTTCCTGGGCCTAGATGAGGAGTTGGGCTAGAGGGACCACATGGAAAACTTTATTGTGTTCATTTGCCAAAACACGCAGTAGAGCCAAAGCCAAGGCATTCTTCTGCTGCCTCTCCATGGGCAAGAGATGGAAGCGTTTGTTTTGGACAAGCTGTTGCACTCCATTATCAACCAGACCCACTGGGATTTTAGGGCAGAACGCACACGCGGTCTCATTGCCGTTACAGCACACGCCAGGCCCTCGAACACGGCGGGAACAACATCCCGACTGTTGTACGGTGCAGCATCGGAAGCAAGGAGCTAGCTTCTCAACAAAGCTGCCAAACAGCAAGACCCCTAGCAGCCTCTCCTTCGCCGTTACAGAGCAACCTCGCCTGTAGGAGGCCCTTCCGAGGCATGGTCTGCCTCCCTCTTGCCCTCCGCCCTTCCTCTGCGGTTTGAAGGAGGCCCAGGGCCCCTTGGGCGCATCCTTTTAGCTTGTTGTAGCCTTCACCATTTGACACACTGCACTGCTTGTCTGCTTATTTATTGGCCAACCTTCCACGCTAGAGCATCAGCTCCGTGAAAATAGAGATTTAATTTTTTTCACTGCGCTATCTCCAGAATCTAGAAGAGTGTTTAGCACATAGCTCATATGAGCACTTAATTAGTGTTTGTGAAAAAAAAAAAGAATGAATGAATCTGTGCATTTTATATGCATTGAGAAGATAGGCAGTGGGGAGAGCCCGAGGAAACTAGAACAGTGGAAGGGGATGCCCAGGGGAGTCAGGGCTGGAGGGGATCAGCGAAGGGCTGGGGATGAGAACACAGATAGAGGCTGGCTTTGGTGGTGAGATAGGCTGCTCCAGTCACCGGCTCAGTCTTGGCTCACTCCTTCCAGTGATACCAGTAGACTGACGAGAGGATGAGTGTGTAGCCTGAGGTGATTTCAAGGTGCAGAAGATGGGGAGAGGGCCACCGATGGCAGACAGGGGTCTCAGGGAAGTAGAATAAAGCCAATGGCTCAGAATGGACTGCAGGACTAGGAAATGCCATGGGGGTGGTGGGGAAGGCTCGAGGAGCACAGAACAGGCCGGGTACATGCACCAAAAGCACTTTGGAGAACCAGAGGATTTGAATATGGAGCGTGCGTGCACGTTGTGATTTACAAAGTATTTGGACTTCATCCACAGTTCCTGGCTCACAGCTCCCAAATCCCTTGGAAGTTCCTAAGTATTGAGAGTGAGAAAGGTATCTTTTGGATGTTAATGGGGTGGCTATTATGCCTCACTCCAAGGTAGGGGCTATTGGCCAGGAGAACTAACCAAGTGATTAGAGGCTTGGAACTTTCAGGAAAGGGTGAGGAGCTGAAGACTGAGTTCAACTGTCAGCGGCCAATGACTTAGTCAATTGTGACTGTGTGATGAAGCCTCCATAAAAACCCAGGAGGACAGTGCATTGTTTGCCTTTTTTTCTCCCGGAGAGCTTCCTCACTGGGGAACCAGGACACTTTCAGTTTCCTCCATGCTGGGCCCCAAGCCGCATGAGGACAGGAACTCCTTTGTTCAGGGCCTCACCCTATCTATCTCTTCATCGGGCTATTGATTCTTATCCTTTAATATTCCTTGTAATAAACTGATACTTTAGTGAGTAAACAGGTTTTCCTGAGTTCTGTGAGCCAGTCTAGAAAACTAACCCAAGGAAGAGGTCACTGGAACCTCAAATCTGTAGCCAGTTCATCGGAATCTCGGGTAAGAGCCTGGGCTCCTGATGCCTGAGCCCGTGTGGGGGTGGGGCGGGGGAGCAATCTTGCAGGAGTGAGCCTTTAACCTGTGGAATCTGATGCTATCTGCCAGGAGATAGCATCGGAACTGAGTTGAATTTTTGGACACAGCGTCCAAAAATTGTTTGTTGGTGTGAGGGGAATCCCCCATTCCCTACCCTCATGACTGGGGAGGACTGTTCAGTGTGGCTCAGGCAGCAGCATTGTGTACTGAGGAGGAGAAGCAGAGAAAGAGGGGTGAGTGTATCTAAGATTTTGATGAGTGGCTGATTCTGGAGTCTAAATGGGAAGTGAATCAAGGATGTCCATGAGGAGCCTACCTGCAGGGATAACAATGGGGAATAATTCCTGAAGCCTTCCTGTGGGCATCTCATGGTAAGACAGTCCATGAATGGACATACAGGCTAGACGGTAAGCTCACAAGGGCAAGGACTGAACGATTTTTCCACCTCCATATTCTACACACCGAGGAAGGGCCTGGGGCATACTAGGTCTCAATAAATAGTTGCTGAATGAAACAAGTGAACAGAGCAGATTACATGCAAGAACTGGTGCTATCTCATGTGGGTCTTATCAAGACCTTTAGGGGACTTGCATGCCCTCCTCTACAATGAAAATTAATGCCTATTAAGCACATCCCATGTCCCAGACGCTGTTCTAATTGCTCCATACATGTTGACTCATTTACTTGCTATTATAAACCCCCAAGACAAAGCTAACGCTGTTGTCCTCCCTGTTTATAGAAGTTTAACCAAGGCCCAGGGAAGCTGGGCAGTTTGCTGAAGCTGACACAGCTAGGAAGCGGGAAAAGCAACACTGGGAGCCAGACAGCCCAGCTCCGGAGCCACACCACTCACAGCTTGCTGCCGGCTTCTCAACAGGCCCTACTGTCTAGCTACCCAGGGCAAAGTCCCCTTTATCCTCAGCCTTTATCTCACCTTTTTATCTTCTATGCAATTTACAGGTGGAGGAGGTTTGCACTTGGAATGGAATGTGTGAAATGCAAGGATGAAGAGGGCAGCAGGCTGGAAAGAAGGTTGGGGGCCCACACTGTGTGTTGTGTTGGGGGAGGTAGGAGCTGTAGTTGTTAAAAGTGTCTTCTCATATGACCCTCCAGGGTAAGAGTGTGCCCCTCTACAGCTGTGTGGATCACAGCTATAGGAGAATGATTTGGCCAGGATGTTGCCTATATTGATTTAGGGTCAAAACGTGGGAAGTTTAGGACTGGTTGCCGGGGGAAGCAGCACCAAACCTGTCCTTTCAGTTTATTCCCATTGGGACAAGAGGGCAGAGTGTCACTTCTTGAATTTAACATCAGCCTTTAGTTCCACCACCTCTTCATTTTTCCCAAGAGTCTCAAGGCCTGAAAAACTACTGAGCACTGAGTCCGCGGAGTGGAATTTAACTTCAACCATAAGCAAGTTTCTCTGCAAAGTGCTTTTAAAAGAGGAAAAATAGCATTCACCTATTTCTTGGTGTTTTGCTTTTTCCACTTTCTGTCCTTCTGTTACATAACACTAGCCCCATTCTGAGCAGGGATAATGCTTCACAATAGGCCCCGCGCTCAGCGACCAGCAGCGCGTTTACTGAATGCTAGTGGCTGTTGACAAATGCCACAGCTCCACTTGAGCATTAATCATCCACAGAACCTTCGATTGCTTCATATGTCCTGCCCATGTGACCATTATGTATATAGATGACAGGCTCCAGCAGGGGTTTGGAGGAGAGGATTCTATTTCTGTCTTGGATGGTAAGTTTGTTCTATTTCCCTGACAAATATACTTACCTTCAGTTGCCCTCATCAACGTGACGTTGAAAAGTTTAGAAAGTTAGTGGTTTTTCCAATGTTAAAACAAAAAGAAGATACTCCAGAAAGACTAAATATTTAACTCTGAACTAGGGTCAGTCAGGGCTACTTGTTAAATCACCTGTGTGTGCGAGGCCAGGTGAAGGTCACTGATGTAGTTTGACATGACCCCAGCCCCCAGGGAATATGTAGTCTAGCGAGGGCGGCAAGTTCTACAGAGGAGAAAAATGGACGCTACGTGATGCCACATAAAAACCGTATCGAATTGTGCTTGAGAAAGAGAAAGATTAGTAGAGCTGGAGTGCCAATAGATTAAGAGGCTTCTCAGAGGACCTAAGAATGGAGCTGGACCTTGAAGGATGAGTGAGAATCGGATGAGATAGCAGTTGAAGGAGGAAGGAATGTAGCATCGTTGAAAGGGGTGGCAGAGGCTGCGCTGACAGCAGGGATTGTGTTAGGATGGTTGGAAACTTGGATTGAATGAGTAAGATGTTACCAGATTATGTAAGGATTTGGAAGCTGGAAGGCGCGGCATTTGACTTGGGTGTTCGTACTTGTTAGCACCAAGACTGACTGGGAAACCCCAAGGTTTCAGCACGCAGGAAGGGCTCTC
The DNA here is from genome assembly GCA_004026545.1 of Mormoops blainvillei. NCBI lineage: Eukaryota > Metazoa > Chordata > Mammalia > Chiroptera > Mormoopidae > Mormoops > Mormoops blainvillei. The sequence continues at coordinate 103,574 of PVJD01003224.1, read as the reverse complement.
ACAGTAGCCAGTGAACTCTTTGGGGGCCCATTGAGCAAGAGAGGTACACTCTAGAATTTGCTAAAACCGAAGGGTTTGAATTACCAAATAAAAACCACTGTGACCGTGGCTAATGTCAGAAATGGATTACGATTCAATGATTAACTCAAATTATGGTCCATTTCTGATGTTTGTTCATGAGACCAAAAGAAACTAACACTACCGATCCTGGAGCCTTGACATTCAGAGGCAGAAGCCCATGTGTGGGATCAAGCAAGAGCGAAAGAGATAGGGGAGAGGGGACGAAACGTGGCCCAATTCTGGAGAAAGAGGATGATGAGGGACAGGAACCTAAAGAATTGGCTGCTTGAGCAGAACTTGTTCAGAAGTTAAAACAAGCCCAAATGGAAAGCAGATAAGACATGGGAACGCGATTAACCTGGAGGCGGATACCATCTAGTCAATATGCATGGAGTGTCTACGACATATCAGGTGTATGCTAGGAAAAGGCAAGCTAGGACATCCTAGTGAAAGAAAAAACCTTGTGTGTCCAAGAGGAGAAGCCAAAGCATGTCCAGCCAGGACTTCATTCATTTATTCATTCATTTCTCTATGTATCAACAAAAGACACTGAGTTGTCCAATTCTAGGGGGTCCTATCACATTGTTCTCTATATAAATGGCACCCCCGGAGCACCATGTAAATATGAATGGTGCATTTGGAAATATGCTTCAGTGTGGCCTGGATTGCATGCCTATTTTGTGCCAGGCACTGTTGTAGGTATCGATGAATATAGGTTCAGGGACAAGTCCAAGAACAGGAACCAGCCAGCCAGCCAAGGTTGGAGGTTACAAGAGCATAAGAAGACAAAAGAGCAAGATTCGCACACACGAGGCCCAAAGAGGGCCCTGCCAGACCCCAGGGACCAGGCTGCCAGCTCTTGTCTGCTCCCACTCATTGTGGTCCTCCCTTTTCCAGTAGATGTGAAGAAGGCCGAAGGCAGAAAGGTGCTATAGAGAAAGGGGAAAATTAAAGCACCTTTATAGACAGGTGCTTGATTTATAAAGCCTCTTCTGCAGATCCCCGAAGTGGGCTGCCTGCCCTCCATGACGAAAGGCTGGTGTAAGAACAAACAGGACCAGCTCTGGAGTCACACCAGACACCAGAAACAGCTCGAGTTGCAAGCCTGCGCTGCAGAAGAGATAAATGGCTTTTCTCCCTCTAGGAGGCTGGTGGCGGAGAGTAATTTCAAACCTGTGATGACACCTTTCCCTCCACCGTATTGAACACTTACTTGAGTGAGAAAGGTGAAGTCAGTAAAAATTTATGGACTGCCTTGCCCTAATTTTTGCAAAACTTCAACTTTTCCTTCTCATTGGCTACGTGATTTACTGAACATGAGCTAACAGTCATAAGCTTGATACCCGAGGAGCACAGGGATGCTTTGGGGAAGTCAGTACTAATGTCACATTAATGGCTTATGTAGTAGTAGGCTGGCAGCAATGTCACAGCAGATGTCTAATTGCTTAAAACTATGAAAAGGGATTTCCATAGAAAAGCTCACATCAGCGAAGCAATAGAAAGCCTCTTCTCACAGCCATCTCCCACTCCCGCTGTGAAATCCCTCAACCCTTAGATCGGTGTTGGAGATGGGGTCAGCCACGGTGGCAGCCTCTGATGCCAAAGAGCAATCCATGGTGCCGTTGGCTAAGAGAGCAGGCCTGGTCTCAGCTGAGGACCGGAGGAGCAACAAGGCTGGCGGGCGTGCCTTTTATTTTATCCATTGAGGATAGGAAAGGAACCTGTCTTTTTAAATTAGGATACATCCCACAGAAAAAATGGCAAACTCAACTCAAACTGGCTTAAGGATCAAAATGGAATTTCTGGGCTTATGTAACTGGAAAATCCAAAGGTAGCCCAGGCTGGTGTGGCTCAGTGGATTGAGCAGTGGCCTGTGAACTTCAAGGTCACTGGCCTGATTTCCAGTCAGGGCACACACCTGGGCTGATGGCCAGGTCCCCAGGTAGGGGTGTACGAGAGACAACCTATCGATATTTCTCTCACACATTGATATTTTTCTCCCCCTCTTTCTTCCTCTCTTTCCCTCTCTCTAGGGGTAAATAAATAAAATCTTTTTTTAAAAATTAAAAAAAAAAGAAAATCCAAAGGTAGATTTGGTGGGTTCACGTGTGCCTGGGTTTATAGGCTCCAACAATGTCCCTAGGTCCAGAGGTCTCAGGCCTGCTTCTCCCTTCCTGCCCGTCCTCCTTCTTGGGCAGGCTCTGACCAGGTGGTTGTCCCTGGAAGCGCCAGGCTTATTATCAGCCATGCAGCTATCAACTCTCAACCAAAAGAATTCTCTTTCCCAGCCACTCTGACAAAAGTACCAGAACTGAGTCTCCTTGGCCTGACCTGGTTTATATGGCTAACCCAGAGTCAATCATCTTGGCCAAGAGGATTAAAAAGTGCTTATTGCCAGGTCTAGATCATATGCCCACCGCTGGAGCAGAGCAGGTGAGGTCAGCCCCACTGAATTGCTTGGACCCGAAGTGAGAACAGGTTGGCTATAAATGGGAAATGAATGCCAGGCGGGTAAAAGAGCAGATCACATGTAGAGTTGAACGACCTGTTCTGGGGTCTTGACTCGTGGAGTCCTGGCTCACGACACTATGGAAACAGAATGGAGCCTGCCTAGGACAAGGTACGCTGCCCTGGGGCCCTCGGGAGCATTTTGCTTCTCTAGCTTGCATTTGGTGTGCCTGTCCGGAAGAGAGAAAAATGAAATTTAGGTGGCATTTCCAAAAGGGCTTTATCTCCAGTGGCTGGCCGACACGCACCAGATGATCAAAGCCCTATGGGAGGTAGGCCCAGGGGAGATGGTTTATCTCCAAGTCTAAGCTCCGTCTCTACCACCTGCTTCCCATGTGACCTTAGACAGATGAGTCTAAGGAATTACTGTAGTAAATGTTGATCAAGAGTAAAAGTTGGAGTTAGGAAGTCCAAAGACCTAAAATAGCTATACTGTTTCTCTTAACCTGACTGCAAAACATTCCTTCAGCTAGGGTGACAGTGTCTAAGAAGGCCCCACACTCTGATGATAGAGGGAACCCCTAGGAGTACACCATATAATACAGGAAACTTCTTGGCTGCCGTAAATGAGTCTCAGGGAATAAGACTGTATTTGTGGCAGACACTGTTGCCTGTCATCCAAAAGCTAATCCCAACCCTCTTGTCGCTTACTCCTATAGAAGCAGAAGAGGCTAAACTCTCACTCCTCAGTCTCCTTTGCAGCAAGGAGAATGTGACACAGTTCTGACCAATGACATGGACGATGTGGAAGTTTGTTGAGTTTCAGGAAAACCTGCTTCGATGCAGCCGTCGCCTCCCCCTCTCTGAACAGGAGGAGGTCGGCACATGGGCGCGAAGCAGGCAGGGGGGTGGAGGGGGAGGGGGACACGGGGAGTTCTCTTCTGATTGCTCCATTCTTGCAGTGAAGTGGAGAGCAAGGCCATCGACTGAGAATGAGGACCGGGAAGGGTTTTGGGTGTTGAGGAGAGAGGAGAAGATGTGAGTCAGTCAAGGGGTGGGATGGTGGGAGGTGAATAAACTAAGGATCGCTGGGCAGACTTAGGACTGGCTTGATGAGGTAAGCGGTCAAGATGTCAAGTGCCCTGACTGGTATGGCTCAGCTGGCTGGGCATTGCTCTGCAAAGCGAAGGGTTGCAGATTCAGTTCCCAGTCAGGGTACACGCCTGGGTTGTGGATTCGGTCCCTAGCTGGTGCGTGTACAAGGAGCAACTGACCGATGTCTCTCACATCAATGTGTCTCTCCCTCTCCTTCTCCCCCCCTTCCCCTCTCTCTAAAAGTAAATAAATAAATGTTTCATTTTTTAAAGATGTGAAGTGAGATAACCCAGCGTGGACGACTATTTTCCTCCGGCCTTCTCCATTAACCTGCGTGTAGGCGAAGACGAGGATTTAAGTAGGGTTCACATTTTGCCGGGAAAGTATAATCAAAAGAGAGAAAAGGAAAGGGGTTGATGAGCTGTGCAAGCAAGTGACCACGCACGTGGACTGTGGATGCTAAGCTGGTGTTGGAGGGAACTGAGAAAAGGAGGCAGGTAAGGCTGCAAACTGCTTGTAAACTATGGAGCCTTCTACCCACTGGCGCTGAAGAATGGTTTGCGTTGAGCTGCTAGGAAAAGGGGGCTGAGAAAGTGCGAAGTGGTGATCGGAGCGGGGCTGTGTGAAACTGAAGTGAAGAAGGAGGTGCAGTTGTTGGCCATGACCGGATTATGATAAAGATGCGGTATCCTGAGTAGAAAATGCAGGCAAAGAGATTATTCTCTCTTCCTTCATGCATTTAGATATCCAGACCTAAGGCCCAAACCCCCAAAGGTGCTATCCTTCCATGTCCCACCAAAAGGCTCCATCTGAGCCACCAAGTGGAAGCTTTTGTCCCTGTAGCAGAGCTTCGAAACCTCTCCTTCCTGCCCTGACCAGTGGCGCTCAGTTGGTTGGGCATCTTCCCACAAGGAGAAAGGTCACCAGTTTGGTTCCCAATCAGGGCACATGCCTAGATTGCGGGTTCAGTCCCCAGTTGGAGCATGTTGTTTCTCTCCCTCTCTTTCTACCCGCCCTCTCTCTGGGAGCAAAAAGAACAAACAAACGACCTCTCCTTCCCTCTCTATCCAGACCCCAGCTTCAGGAAGAACCCCAGCGTCAGACAGCAGCAGGACAGGGTTGTGGGTGAGGAGGACCTTCGGGGACAGGGGGGTCACGGTGGAAATGGAGGCTTAGTCTCAGAACAAGGTGAGGGCTCGGGAATTGGAAGTGGCTGCAAGATGAGGGGGGGCCAGGCTCCCATGGCCTGAGGGGCTGAGAGTTCCTCTCTTTGCTTGGCCTGAGGACAGTCCCCAGTTGGAGGTGGAGGTGGAAGCAGAGGAGCAGGGTAAAGCTGTGCCTGCCTGCGAAAGTTAGAGGTGAAGAGCTGAGCGGCAGGCAGGGCGCGGTGTTTATACAGTAGGCCCCCTTACCCATAGTTTCATTGTCCGCAGCTTCAGTCGCCCGAGGCCCAAAAATATTAAATGGAAATTTAAAAAATGAACAATTCATAAGTTTTAAACTGTGCACTGTCCTGAGTAGTGCGATGAAATCTCACACTGTCCTCCCAGATAAAAATCGCCCGTTTCTCCAGCATCCCCACCCCATAGGCTCTCTCCGCCAGTTTGTCATTTAGTAGCTGTCTCAGTCATCATGCTGACTGGTATCACAGTGCTGTGTTCAGGTCAGCCTTATTTTACTTAATGATGGCCCCGAAGTGCAACAGTAGTGATGCTGGCAATTCAGATATACCTGAGAGAAGCCTCCGCGTGCTTCCTTTAAGTGAAAAGGCGAACTGTTCTCAACTCAAGAAGGAAAGAAAGAAATTCAGATGCTGAGGTTGCTAAGATCTATGGTAAAAATGAATCTTCTATCTGTGAAACTACTGACTTATAAATTAAACTTTATCATAGTTTTGTATGTATATATAGGAAAAAACATAGTATCTATAGGGTTCAACGCTATTTGCAGTTACAGGTATCCACCAGGGGTCTTGGAAAGTATACCCCGTGGATAAGGGGGGACTACTGTAGTCAGGATCTCAGAGCTGGAAGGGACTTTACAGAGCACTGGCTCAGGTTAGAAACTGCTACACATAGCAGAAGCCTTGGGGCGGACGTGTCAGGTGGTCAACAGTAGATGGTCATGCCCCACAATTGTCGCGATCCTGGGTTCTTTTTAATTTTTTTTGCCCTCCACCCTAGCTATGGCTTCCATTCTAGTAATGTTACTTTGGGCAAGTTGCTTTATCTTTCAGAGACTAAGCCTCTTCACCTGAAGAATGGAACTAATAGCAATACCTACTTCATGAGGCTAATGAGCGACTAATTAATATATGAAAAGTGCTCTGCACCAGTGCCCACACAGTAAACGTTAGCTCTCATTTGTTCTTTTCAGAACTAGCACAGTGTCAGCTACGTAGCTGGAACTCAACAACTATCTGTGGAATCGATTATTACTATCATTATTATTGTCACTGACACAGTCCTCACAAGTTCTATCCAGAACCTGTGCTGCGAGAGCAACTCCTAGGAAGGGCCCCGTTTGCTTGACCCACCTGTGCTTCGGGATGACCAACTGCCTAAACTGGAACTGACCTGGGCAGCCATGGTCAAAGGAACCAGCCCCACGTCAGCCCAACAGAGCCCAAAGACAGCACCTCAGCCAGACGAGACGCTGCTAATGGGTTTTAATCGCCCGCCAAATTCCCCCGACTTGTCCTCTGGGAAGAGAGCAGACATGACTGAGTCCTTGGGAGGCCAACTCATGCCAGAGGCTGGGAGCCTGCAAAGGAACACAAGGAGACAGTCACTGGAGAAATGGTTCCTGGGAGTTCTGCACCGGCCTGGGAGGTGTTTCCCTGTCCTTGAACCCCTGGCAGCTTCTGCATGTGCAGCCCTCGCTTCAGATTGCCTGTCCTTCCTTTCTCCCGGAATCGCGGAGGGACTGTGGCCAGAAAGCTCCTGGAAGTCAAAACAAGCCTGGTGATATGAAAACCATATGAAAACTTGGCGGAGACCCATTTCAGCCTAATGGGCCTCCCAGGCCTCACTGAGCCCAGACACTGGCCCTTTGTGGGGTTGGGGGCCCTGGCTCCCTTGCTCCCAATCCACAGAAACAAAATTAAAAAGGAAAGTGTAAAAGGCAAGGCTGCCATTCTCTTTGCTATCATTTCTGTGCTCCAAAGGATTTAGATACAGATTGATATCAGGCACTTAAAGTGATATTAACTGAGCTCTTGCTACTCGCCGGCTTATTCATAGTGGTTCTCATTTCTCGCACTTGATTCTTATGGTATGCCTGATTCCCGTTTCAAAACCGAGGTCTCTGAGGTTCGTGGAGGTCAAGTAACCGAGGTTACACAGCGAGTAAGCGGTGAGGCAGCCAGCGAGGTTTCGCACGCAGGTCCATCTGGCTGAAAACCTTGGCCTTTCATTATTACAGAGCGGCCTCCCAGATGACCTTTTGACTTTTTCAAACAAAATTTACCAACATTCAAAGTTCTGCCTCGAAGATTAGCTTTCAGAAAAAGATGTGTTTCATTCTACAGAGAAGTTGAGACAATTTTTCCTTCTAGTCTTACAAATCTTTGGACAATATTCTTAACATCCCAGTTGTGATTTATACCTGAAGTTACTGTATTTCAAAGCGTGTTGGGGTGAGAAGGATTCTATTTGACAGAGCTGTCATTATCGTGTTGCTAAAATGAAATGTTCATCTAGAGCAACTGAAAAAAAAAAAACACTACTAAATCAGAGAGTGAGATAAATGGCCGTGCAAGCATAACAGTTTACTCTTCAGTGCCCAAAGGTCGGAAAAACAGGGTTGATGTGCAGACACATTGCAGGCATCATGTCTGTAATCTACAATTATTTTTACATGCCAAATATATCTTCTCGGGGTGAAATTAATGTAAATTCATTTTTTAAACTTGGCAAACTTTTGTATGTCCTACAAAACCCAAGTAGGTGTCCTGAATTCCTTTTTCTTGGACTTTAGGGATGGCAGCCTGGAGTGGAGCCTGCTCCCAGAAGCTGCCTGGCTCACTTCCGGAGTTAGCGTGAGCCCTGAGCATTTCAGGAGACCCAAGGGTCTGCTTCACCTTCCTCAGGCAAAGACCCACAACGGGCCCTCCCACTTCACTGGGACAGGGAAGGAAAGGAGCAGCGGGTAGGAACCGCAGCAGTCGAAGCAAAGGGGACGAAACAGCTCAAATGCCCTTGGGCAGGAATCCCGGTTATAGGAGCCTACGCACCAGGTGAAGGCTGCATAGCTGGTAAGAATACGCTGGATCTACAGGGTTTAATAAGTGACAATCTTTTGATTGTTTTTTGATTTACAATGAATCCTTTTTTGTACATTTTGTAAAAGTGCAGGCCAGTGTATATACTAGCTACTTTTAAAAAAGGGGGGAGTTATCTGTATGTATAGCGTTCTCTCTCCCCATGTGTGTGCATCTATATAAATATCTATACCTATATATGAATGTCTATACATGAATACATTTTCACTATTTCTTGATTAGTAGCTAATGAACTGGTAACAGAGGTTGTTTCTAGAGAGGAAAACTAGGAGTGTGCAGATCAGCGGTCAAAAGAACATTTATTCTTCACTCTATAACCATTTATAGTGTTCGAATTTTAAAACTTTTACCATAGCAAACACTGATTTAGCACATACCAGGTACTACTGTAAGCATTTCACTTGTATAAACTCAATTAATCCTCACCACACCCTAGGAAGTAGGAAATATTAGGATGACCATTTTGCAGGCAAGGAAACTGAGGTTCAGAGAAGTTATACCCCTAGAAAGTGGTAAAAGCTGGCATCTGATCCCAGATAGAGAGGCACCGAATACCATGTGCATGTACTGCTTTCAAAGAATGAAGACCCTATTTGTTAAATGTCAAGGGGAGTCATTGCAGCCGTCTCTGACCTTGAGGAAGAACGGTCCCTGGCTCCGTGACAGTGAGCAAGGGGTGGGTTGTTGGGTGCAGTTAGGGGGAGGTGAGGGAGGTGAGAACAGTGCCTAGATTCCCCAGTCAGTGAATAAGAAGCTGTGGATTTCATTCCCTGGCAGACCTTGTTCCCCATTATTGCACCGCTACTTTCAAAATATATAAATTAGATCTTGTTTGAAGCCTCCATTATGTTAGCATACCAAGGGGGAGAAATTAAACGAGAGCCTCTCCCGGCCTTCAATGGATGGATTGGAAATTGAACCCCCTCTCAGCACCATTTCCCTCACCGCATTAAAGAAGCACATTGTGTCATCTAAACCGGTCTGGGCCACGGTGAGAATGGCATTCTCTCCTAAGTCGCCGTAACCCTGAGTCAGGTTTGGCTCCCAGGCCATCTGGCCGCAACGCCCACAGTACTCCCCTTATACTCAAAGCAGTGCTAATTGCCTTGTTAACAGAGCTCCTCTCAAGAGAAGGAAATTTAAGCAGAGGAATATCAGAGTGTGATTTCGAGAGAAGTGAGTGGATCCAGAAACTGATAGCATTTCCAGTAACCAAGTCTCAGAAGGCCCACAGAGCAAATAAAGAACATTTTAATGGTATTGTCAGGAGGATATGACTTGTCAAGGCGGATTTGCAAACAGGAAAGGGGGCAGAGACCACTCCCGTCTAGACATCTGATTAGTGGGAAACCGTAGGATTATGAGGAGTGCGGAGTTTTCTGGCTGCCATTTCTGAGGAGGTCAGGCTTTCTGCGCAAGGGGCTGGATGAGAGAAACATTTGTCTCTAGTAGAAAACGCTGACTGGTCCTCATCCTCCCAGGGGCTCCAATAGCCAATTCCAGACTAAGAGAACATATTAGCAGATTTAAATCTGCTGCTGTTTGGGGCTGTGGTGGGGGTGGGAGTGGGGCTCAGAGACAAGAGACTCGTTGCTGGAGGAGGCAGTTCTGGGAAGTTACCTCCTTCCTGCCCTTTCATCTTCAGTTCCAACTTGCTTTCTGATCATGCTGCTAGCTGGCCCGCTGGACTCGGGACCTGTGTTCTGCTTAAATAACAGTCCACCTTCTGTTCAATCACCCCACCCAGGACACCACAGAAACCACGGCACTTGCAGGGTGGGAATTATGGCTTGTGGGGTGGGCAGACACATAGTCCTTGCTTGGGTAGTGATGAAACCAAGTGAATGTGGGGACGGCGGGGAGTGTGGAATGATTGCACGGGCTTGGGCAACGGGCTCCGGAGGTCACCAGTAGGTTCTAGGAGGAAATAGACTTGGAATCAAGAAGCTGGAGGTTCTAGGACAGGATCCTCATCTCCAAAGTAAGGACATTAATATTGCCATCCCTGTTCCTCTCCCACCTGGGGGCCTTCTATTCAGTGCCATCGGACATTACTGCCCACAGCCCGGGCTGCATATTTTTGTCGTGATCCAAGACAGGGTATAGCTCAGCTCCATCTCAGAAGCGGGCGCTACAGCACATGCTGCGGTTGGGGTTGAAAATACACAGAGTAATTACATCAGCTTGCGTCCAACTAGGCAAAGAAAAACCGCTCTGGATTTAAAACAGGGAATGTGTGCTTGTGTTCCAAGGCATTTGTTACACATGTGACGGAAGAGGCTGAGAAGCCGCACAGGATGGTGAGACAATCCCGAAATTGGCAACAGCGAAAAGCTGCTGCCACCAGAAAGCTGGCGAGACAAAGGGAGGAGATGGTATGACCAGAGCTGAGGCAGGAGGCCCCAGACAGGAGCCACAACCAAAGCGAGCCTGTCTGGTGGGAGGAGCAGGGAGAGAAAGGGAGCAGAAACATCTCAGATTTTCTCCTTCCCCCACCCTCCAGCCTCCTCCTGGGACCCAGCCTGCCGGGGTCAGGGCCGTGCCACCTGGAGCGGCGTGGAGTGGGGCATAGCAAGAGGCTCCAGACGCTCTGTAAAACATTTCCCGAGCATCTGCGTCCTTTCCTTGGCAACAACCAGAATCAGCACAGGATGAAATATTTGTGGGCTTATTAGTTCAATGACTCTTTCACCTTCCCCCCACCACAGGCCCAGCCCTATAAACTCTGAGCTCCATGAGGGCAGGGATGGAGTCGGCCTTGTTCATTGTTGTGTCCACAACACCCACAACACAGTAAGTGCGTCATAGTGGACTCTTTAAGCTATTTGTTCAGAATAATAGAGTGAATGAATCGATGCGCACTGCTGACCTTGTAAACATGGACTCGCCGGGTGGAGCACGTGGGATTTCACATCTAGGGCCGCCACACTCATGCTCACCCCACGCTCCACGAGGGCTAGGAGACCACCTGGGCCCCCCAGGCTTGGACTCAACTTCATGCAGCTTCGGCAGAATATAAACAGATTTTACTTTGTTACCAGGACAGGATTTTGTCCCTTGAAAAATATGGAATTACCTATTTTGTAACCCTTAAAATGCTGTATGCATGTCTGAGAGTATAGGAACGATTACTGCATTTTGCTTGATAGACACACCTTTGGCATCTGCTGAGTGTCAGGGAAGAATTTTAGGGTTTCTGGCGCAGATAGAAATTCCAGGTGACAATTTAAGCCAGTTCGACACAGGCAGAAATAGTAAAGGGGAAGATGAGAGATTATGTAGAAAAGACAAAGCCTGGGACGGACACTTTCCTGGGGCAGAGGAGGAGCAGTGGGCCAGCGATGGGGAGGCAGTGGCGGGGAGCCAGGTCCCGGTGGCCTTGGGCGATTTCCCAGTAACCCAGCTCTCCCGTTTGTTTGTCCAGGGGCATCTATCAGCCCCTCTTGGGCCTACCGTCCTCCCACCGCTTGCCCACTCCAGCCTCAGTCACATGATAGGAGAAGCAAGAGAAATCTATTCATCTGCATCCAGGTACAATTTGGAAACTAGGCAGATGAAGTAAGAGGTAGAAGGCGTCCAGGTGAGGCTGTCCTTCCTTGTCAGGGCGAGTGATCGAACACGTGATAGAGATGGAAATGGCCACAGGCAAGGGAAAAGCTCCCTTTTCCCCGAGCTGTAACTCTGCCAAAGCAAGCTAGGAGCCATTGCCTAACTCATTCTAAAGGCTAATTCTAGCACAATTTAACCCCAGGGTGTCTTGGGTTTGTGGTCCGACAAAGCGGCGCGGCGCTGTTATCAGCCAACAGTGACTAAAAGGCTGGAGATATGGAATCAGGCAACCCAGACGGGGCTCACATCTTGGACATTCTGTACTATTGCCTGTTAGTCAAGGGCAATTCTCCAGAGAAGCAGGACATCCAGGAGCCATTGGCAGCCGACACTCACAGCAGCTTGGGGTGGGTGCACTGCCAGGGGGTACCTTAAGGAAGTCAGGGGAACTGGTGGAGGGTAGGGAAGTGGGGATGAGGGGTGTGAGCAGGTGGGGCAGAGTTTCAGAGAGGGCATGTCAGTGCAAGGGCTCTGCCATGGTAGGGGTGCTGGGTGCTAAAGGCAAAGCAAGGCGGCTGGAACTGAGCAGTGTGGCGGAGGGTGCAGGAGACAAGGTCTACTGTGCAATGCAGAGGGAGGGGCGCAAGTCACAGGGGCACTGGTGGATCCTGGCAAGGCCTATGGCTTCCTTCTGAGGGTTTAGAAGCCACTGGAGTGTTTGGAGCAGAGGACTGGCACGATCTCCCTCCTGTTTTAACACAGCCGTTCTGGCTGCGGTATTGAGAGTAGACAGAAGAGGCCAAGAGTGGCAGCTGAGAGGCCAGTAAGGAAGTCATTGCGATAATTCGAGTGACAGAAGAAAGTGACTCGGACCAAGGTGGTGGGGGTGAGTGTGGTGAGAGTGGTCCAATTCTGGAAATATTTTGAAAGTTGAACTAATTGGATTTTCTAAGACAGAGAAGCTGTGGGTGGGGCATTTTCAAGGGGATGATCAGAAGTTCCATTTGAACATGTTGAGTTCGTGGTGTCCCTCTGACATCCAAGTGGAAATGTCGAGTGAGTAGGCCGTTGGGTGTGAGTGTGGGAGCTGTGGGTGAAAAGGTGTCACTCAAAGCCATGATAACCTACAGGGAGTGAGTAGGGATCAAAAAGAAATAAGAAAGCATGGCTGAGCTTGGGCCACTGGCTAGACATCGGGTACCTCCCTAACGCCTAGGGCGGGTCCACTTTATTTCCCCAGAGCACTCACCTGTGGCGGTGTCACAGGGAGTGTCACTAAGCCAGAAGCCCTAGTCTTAGAGCATTCGGCTATGATTCAGAATCATAAACGCAGAGATTTTCAAATTTAAGTAATACGTACATTGAAAACCTGCATTTTCAAGAGAGATAAAGGAGTGCGTGGGTTGAGAGCAGATAATAGGTTTTGTAAATGAGTCACCACAGGCCTGTTATTAATCGAGCTTCACACACGCGCGCACGCACGCACACACAGCTCTCTCTTGCATTTCAAACAGGATTCTGTCTGTAAAAATAAGGCACCTGCTTTTTATCAATGCATCTGTTGTTTAAAGGTTTACCCATCTCCAGGTGGAGATACTCAAAGATCACCCTCTCAGATCACCCCTTGGGGGTGTCACTTGCCAAACTGCCCATCAAGGCCCTCCTCTCCTGGGAAGAAGATGAGGACAGAGCGGAGAGGGAGGAAGCAAAGCTTTCCCTGTTCCTGGGCCCCTGTCCCCCAGTAACATGTGAGACTCCAGCCTGTCGCTGAAGTCTCTGTTCTGGTCATTACAGATGGAGGCACACCATCCCAGGAAGACACTAAAGAAAAGAAGTATCTTTTCAAAATTTATTCTAACTTGGAGATCTTTTTTAAAGCACCCATGCTGTAGGAGAAATAACGTCGGGTTGAGGGTACCTCCGTTCACGTCCTGCCGTGAACCAGTGGGAGGACTTGGGGACTATGTTTCACCTGCTTGTACCTTGGGCCCCTCATGCATGAAATGGGGATCTGAATACTCCCATGAGGTTGTCCCGAGGATTAAAGGAATTGAAATGTATGGAATACAAAGAAGAATGTCTGTCACAAATTAAGTTCTTATATTTTATTTTACGATATGTTAATAATAATGTAGATCTTAGTTATTATTGTGTTGGCATAAGGACATCCAAACTGTAGAAAATTTTTATAAGAGTTTATTTGAACCAAACAGAGGACACTCTTGGAAGCAAGATCTCAACAGACTGAGAAAAATGCTTCCCAGAATGAGAATTTGCAGTTTGTTTTGTGCATTTGGAATTAGGGAGGGAACTTAAGGAAGATTAAACGAAGGTGGGAGAAAGCAAGACCAGGATTGGATTAGCCCATCCAGGGCGTCCAACCTGCAGCCCATTGGCTGCATGCAGCCCAGGATGGCTATGAATGCAGCCCAACACAAAATCATAAATTCACTTAAAACCTTTATTTTTGCTCATCAGTTTTCATTTGTGTTTGTGTATTTAATGTGTGGCCCAAGATGACTCTTCTTCTTTCAGCATGGCCCAGAGGCACCCAAAGGTTGGGCAACCTGGGGAGAATAGTTAATAAGATGATGAGCTCTCTTGCAGGTGGTTATGCTTCCAAGGGGTCTGAAAAAGAGGCATTTCAAAGGGGTGCTAACCTATTGGGTTGGCCAAAAAAGTTTGTTTAGTTTTTTTCCATAAAATAAAAGACACATTTTTCATTTTCACAAACAACTTTATCAATTTGGATAGTTTGAGTATGTTAGCTATCTCCCACATGGTATAATGCTGATTGTTCTCAATTAACATCTCGATTTGATGGCTATCAACTTCAACTGGTCTACCCGACCATGGAGCATCATCCAGCGAGAAACCTCCAGCACGAAACTTTGCAAACCACCTTTGATACGTTCAGTCAGTCACATAGCACCTTCTCCATACACTGCACATATCTTTTTTTTTTTGCGTTTCAGTTGCATTTTTACCTTTCTTGAAATAATAAAGCATAATATTCCAAAAACATTTATTTTTTTCCATCTTCAATATTAAAATGGCTATACCATTTTACCAATGTTCATAAGTGTCTTTTTAAATACACACTGATATGACAGCTATCACAATACAATCTAACAAAGTCATTTTGAATGAAGTTAAAGACAACTAAGCACTACTAGAGCCATCTGTGGAAAAAACCAAATGTACTTTTTGGCCAACCCAATAGCTGCATGAAAGCAATGGACAGGGCTCACTCAATTGTAAAGATAAACCTTTTATTAAAGAAGTTATGTGCCTGGGGTATGACTACCCACTATGCCCGACCTGGTTAGGAATTTATGATCACATCAGCCTGTGAAATTACTTTCAGTCACTGGACTTGTCAGATCTGTTATAGAGCCCCCTTTTCACTTACAATTGAATTGATTCCATGCCAATTAGTTTTGTGATCTTCGGCAAGTCAGTTCACTTCTCAAAGCCTTTGGGCACCTGCCCTCCGAGGGGCTCTCGTGTCCCATAGCAGTTGGTGAGTAGCACTTCATTCCTGGCTCTGAAGAGAAACAGTGAATGATGAGGCACATTTGCAGGAAACATGATGGCACCATCAGAACAGGGGAGGGTGCCCACATGGGAGATGAGGGGACAGGCACCTCCTGCTCCCTGCCGCCCTTTTCCACTAGAGGAACAGTGTCTTCTCCATCCCCCTCCTTTGTCCTTGCGCAGTGGATCCTTGGAAGAGCTGTACAAAATGCTCTGAACAGCCCTTCCTGGTATTGTTCACACTACAATTTCAAGAAAACAATCACGCATTTCATTAATTTCTTCTAGGAAACACTTTCCATAATAAACAAAAAGGCCTGAACTTCTGAGAAAGAGTTTCTATGTTTACAACATTTCTACGCTCTTGCTTATGTTTTCCTTTCCCTTCCTGATAACTGTTTCGGCATTCTGTCTCCTGCCGAATGCACGCACATGCACTACCTGAGACTGGGTGCACCTCGCCAAGTTGGGAGGGGATTGCCATGGGCGGCCACAGGAATCATTGGGTGCCTTGAGCTATGCCAACGTGGGAAGAGGGAAATGGAGGAAGGAGGAGAAAGAAGAGTCCTGGGATAAGCACCAAGAGCAGACCCAACAGAGACATCTAGCACCCAAGACAAGCTAATCGCCTGGTCTCTGACTCATTAGGAACAGTATTTAGTTGCTAATATCAGAGATCTGACTGTGTTACCTTCAACAATAGGCTTATTCCTCTCTCAGATAAAAGAAGGCTAGAAGGCTTCTACACTGGCTCCACAAACTCACTGGGGTCCCAGACTCCTTGTAGCTTTATACTTCATCATCCTACATCATTGCTTTCATCCTTCAAGTTTGCCTCATGTCCAACATGGCTGCTGGGAATTCCAGCCATTCATTCACATTCCACGCAACAGGAAGGAGGAAACACAGAAGGGCAAAACGAGTATCCACACCCTCCACCCTTACAGAGCCGTCACAGGAGGCCCATACAATAACTCTGCTTACCTCAAAATGGCCAGAGCTGAGCCACACAGCTGCTCCTGACGGAGGCACTTATGGAGGCACTGACGGCTGTCTGAGGGAAAGGGGAGAATGAAGATTGTTAGTAGCAGCAGTCTCCCTTTTACTGCCTTGGGCAAGTCTGCCCAAACCTGTTCATCCACCGAGCAACAAAGTACTTCATAAAGCACCACATTTACTTGTTACTCAAATAGTCCCCAGAGAACGTCAAAAGATTCTTTCCAATCACGTTATACTATACTCTTCCACAGAGAAATTCTATTTTTATTTTTTGAACTTTTGTAAATTCTTTATATGTTCTTCTTTATTGTATTTTTCCCATTACCATTTAGTCCCTTTATATACACCTCCCCCCAGCAACCAACACACTGTTGTCCATGGGTCCTTTTTTCTTTTTGCTCAATCCCTCCACTCCCTAATCTCCCCCCACCTTAGCTGTCATCCTGCTCTCTATCTATGAGTCTGTCTCCATTTTCCTTGATAGTTCAGATTGTTCATTAGATTCCACATGAGTGAAATCATATGATATTTGTTCTTCTCTGACTGGCTTATTTCACATAGCATAGTGTTCTTCACATCCATCCTTACTGTTGCAAAGGGTAAAATTTTCTTCTTTTTTAATGGCCAAGTAGTATTCCTTTGTATAAATGTCCCAAACTTGTTTTATCCACTCATCTACTGATAAACACTTGGGCTTCTTCCATTCCTTGGGGACTGTAAATAATGATGCAAAGGGCACAGAGGTGCTTATGTTCTTTCGAATTAGTGTTTTGGGTTCCATGGGATATATTCCCAGAAGTGGGATCGCAGGGTCAAAAGACAGACCCATTTTTAGCCCTGGCTGGTGCAGCTCAATGGATTGAGCACTAGCCTGCAAGCCAAAGGGTTGCTGGTTCAATTCCTAGTCAAAGACACAAGCCTGGGTTGTGGGCCAGGTCCCAGGTTGCAGGTGTGTGAGAGGCAACCATACATTGATGTTTCTCTCCCTCTCCTTCTCCCTCCCTTCCCCTTTCTCTAAAAATAAATAAATGAAATCTAAAAAAAAAAGGGAGACCCATTTTTAATTTTTTGAGTTATCTCCATACTGCTTTCCACAACAGCTGCACCAATCTGCATTCCCGCCAACAGTGCAAAAGCATTCCCCTTTCTCCACATCCTCACCAGCACTTGTTTGTTGGTTTATTGATGATGGCCATTCTGACATGTGTGAGATGATACCTCATTGTGGTTTTAATTTGCATTTCTCTGATGATTAGTGACGTTGAGCATCTTTTCATTTGTCTATTGGCCATCTGTATGTCCTCTTTGGAGAAGTGTCTATTCAGGTCCTTTGCCCATGTTTTAATTGGGTTGTTTGGTTTTTTGGTGTTGAGTTTTGCAAGTACTTTATAAATTTTGGATATTAACCCCTTATCAGATGTGTCAGTGAATATGTTCTCCTATTCTGTGGGCTGTCTTTTAATTTTGTTGATATTTTCCTTTGCTATGCAAAAACTTTTTAGTTTGATGTAGTCCCACTTGTTTATTTTTTTTCCTTTTGTTTCTCTTGCCTGGGGAGACACATCTGATGAAACATTGCAATGAGCAATGTCCAAGGTTTTGCTACCTATGTTTTCTAGGATTTTTATGGTTTCAGATCTAACATTTAAGTCTTTAATCCATTTTGAATTTATTCTTGTGTGTGGTGTAAGAAGATGGTCTAATTTCATTTTTCTGCAAGTACCTGTCTAATTTCCCCAACACCATTTATTGAATAAGCTATCTTTAGCCCATCGTATGTGCTTGCTTCCTCTGTCAAATATTAATTGACTATAAAGTCGTGGGTTTATTTCTGGGCTCTCTATTCTGTTCCATTTTTTTAGTAAATAGAGTTTGTTCCATGTTGGTACATTTCCAAGTATGCTTTATCTTAACAACAATGTTTAAACTCTCTTCAAAAATGGATAGTCTGAGAACCTACCTGGCAGGTGAACTCAGAAATCTGGCTCTAACTAAACACCCAGGCCCTAGTCTTAGCAATGACACCATCTGTCTGGATCCTTTATTCATTCAACAAATATCTGGTAAACATCTAACCTGACCAAGACATTGTGCTAGATATTGTTGACCCAAGAACCAACACAGGCAATGTCATTGTCCTCATGGAACTCACAGCCTAATGGGGCTTACAGAAAATTCACAGGCACTTATAATGCCTGGTGGGGAGGTACTGATAGGCCAACTGTGAGGCTCCCTGGAAGTTCATTGGCAGGGTCCTTGTCCCTATGTAGGAGTGTCACAGAAGGCATCCACAGTGGTGACCTCCAAATTCAGAGCTGGAGGTCAAGCAGAGGTTATTCATATCATTAATAACAAAGAAGTCACAGGATCAGAGGGTGATAGATCCTTATGGACACAGTGCAGAGAGCAAATTGGAGAGGGGCCAGCATGGAGGCAGGGAGACCAGTGATGAGGTCATTGCTTCATCCACGTGATCAGGAGAGAAGTAGAGGCAGTTTCACTGGAGTGAAGGGGACATGTCCAAGAACCTTTCTGGATGCGGCCTCAAGAGGACTTGGTGATGGTTGATGAAGAGAATCTGTTTGGGTTGGGAGGAAGGATTCAAACATGATGGTGGGTTTCTGGCTTCAGAAGCTCTAGATGCTGGTGTGTCCTGGGGCTGCATAACACAGGGGACAGGCCAGGACTTGTGGCCAGAGCCTGCGCCTTCACCTGTGGCCACAGGACACCAGGTCAAAGGACAAGATTGCAGGAAGACAGTAGGGTGGGGAAAGATACTGAGTTTAGTTCTGGGCAGGCTGTGTTTGAAGGGCCTTGTGGAGATAACCAGGAGGTAGTCAAAGATGTCATTGTCATTCTGGAGTTCAGGAAGATGATTTTGAAATGATACATATGTCTTCTCACATTCTCTACCCTCAGGGTCACAGGTATAAAACAGGACTGTGCTGGGCTGTGTGATGTGGTCCCCAAGGCTCATTCCTGCTCCAAGATTCCCTGTGCCACCAACTAGCTTCCGCTCCATCCTCACTGCCTTGTCTCAGGGATGGTGCACCGTGTAGGGGGAGGGGGTGTGCAAAGCATGAGGACATCTCTCTGAGTGGCCCAGCCTAGCCCTGTTCACCAAATTCTTGTAATCAGTTTAGTTACACAACAAAATTCAGATCAGAGTGAGGATTAGCAGAGGAAGTCTGTGAACGGTGCTTTGAACTTCCCAGATGAAAGCCTCCTCCCTTATTCACACAAAGAAAGCCCAAGATATTAAACCGTGACATAAACACATTGCTACCCCCCAGCCTCACCCGATGCGGCCGGCTGGGTGATCAGTTGGCATTCCAAATTGCCTTCCCCACATGGCATTCCACCCAGGTCTCCCAGAGGGGGGAAAATGGATTCTGTCCTCAGCCCGCTGCTCCTGGAATTGCAAGCATTTGGTGAGCCGCCCCCAGGCCTCCCTTCCCCAGGACTCCCCCCCCCCCCGCAGCCCTGGCTAGCAAAGGAAGAGGGACATTCACTGCCCCAGCACCTCTCCTCTCCCTCGCAGGGAGAAAGAAGAGGGGCAAGCCTGGCCCGATGCTGGCGGGTTATTGTTCCCAGATGGAGACTGTCAAACCCTGTCAGCCTCAGATACACACTGAGAGCGCTACATCCGCATTCCTGGAATGTGTGACTGCCCGGCTTCACCTTCTGTGGCCCTCAATTCAATAACATGTCAAGTTCCTTCAGTCTCACTCGGAGCTAAAACCCTCTCGCCCGCTCGGAGCCTGTGCATTTGGAGCACACGTGTGCTGTGGCTGTCTAAATATTTAAGCCAGGCTGAGGGAGGCATCTTTGGTTGGAATTGATTACGCTGAGTTGTGTGAGCCGAGTGGGTCTCACCTGTTAGTTTCATGACGAGCTGTGAAAGCCAAGAGCTGTTGACGGTGCTCCTTGGGCCTCGGGCCCGACGATCATGAATGCTGTCCCAGGGGCTGGCTGGTGGACTGGTCTTTCACTCAGGGCCTGGCTGCTGGCACCAAAAAAAGTCTTGCCAGGGACTGATGGAAGGGTCCCGTGCCCTTCATTTCCCACTTGATGTACCCAGTCTGCCATAAGAGGAAGCCCATTACATGGCCCCCGCCACCCCGCTCCTGGCATAGCCTCACTGATTCGCGATGCTGCTCCCACCCTGAAGACCCTCCATGGCAAGTCTGTTTTCTTTGACTAATCTAAAATAACTTAGGCTCCTATGCCAACTGCATTGAATCTGTAGGCCACCAGGGTACCTGTGGGTGTAGACAAGGGCACCTGAGGCCCAAGGATGGCGAGTGACTTGCTCAAGATCACACAGCAGTTGGTGGTGAAATAAAATCTGTAATCCCAGACCTTTGACTTTCCTTCTCTTATGGGTTAAATTGTGTCTCCAAACAGACATGTAGAAGTCCTAACCCCTGGTGTATGTAAATGCGGCCTTATTTGGAAATAGAATCTTTGCAGATGTAATCAGGTTGAGATGAGGTCATCAGGGTGGACCCTACTCCAATATGACTGGTTTCCTATAAGAGAAGAGAAATGTGGACAAAGACACACACAGAGGAAAAATATCCATGTGAGGATGAGGCAGAGATTAGAGTCCCACTTTCACAAGCCAAGGGACACCTGGATGAAGCCACCAGACTCCAGAAGAGGCAAGGATGGGTACCCCCTCAGGGCCTTCAGAGGGAGCATGACCCTGCCAACACTTTGATTTCGGAGTTTACCCTCCAGCACTGTGAGGGGTAAATTTCTGTTGTTTTTAGCCATCCGGTTCACACAGAAGCCCTGGGAAACCAGTACACCATCCACTAGCATTTCTGATGCAAGGACTGTATGAAACTTTGAAAGTGTATTTTTGAATGAATGAAAGTGTATTTTTGTGGAAGCAGTAAGAAATGGCTCATTATGGGTTTGGGGTATTGGAGTACCCGCCAGGCCCCGTTTAGTGCACCAGTCATCTCTGAGGGGCGACCCACCCTTGAGCTGCCTCTTATCCTGAGAAATGCCCTCCATCGAGGCCCAGTGATATGAGCTCCTTGTCAATTTTTAAACTTTAATTTACAGATTGATGGAAAATCAGAGGGACTTTTTCTCTTAAGCCTGCCCAATATAATTCTAATCATTTGCATTTAAGTGGCCTTCTCATGAGAAAGCATTTAAAGGCATTTATCAAATTCTATGGCCCATGGAGGTGGTCTCTGGGGTTAATTCCTGATTGAGTCCCGGCCAGGTGATGCAGTTGGAGCATCACCCCAGACACCAAAATGTTGCAAGTTTGATTCCTGGTCAGGGGGCATATCTAGGTTGAGGGTTCAATCCTTAGGGCACATTTGGGAGGCAATTGATCAATGTTTCTCACATCAATGTTTCTTTCTCTCTCTCTCAAATCAATAAACATATCCTCTGGTGAGGGTTTTTTTTAAAAGAGGGAAATTTTTAAAAAGAATTCCTGGTTGATGTCTGCCCTCTGGCCTCACCCTGTCCCAAACACTCCATTAACTGAATCACTGCATTGAGTGAACTTAGTAAGGAAGATAAGAGCTGGAATAGAAAATACAAAGGCTCAGGCTTAGGACCGAGTGTGGGGCGTGGGTTTGGGCAAATGGATTCTTTGCAATTAACATTTATCCTAAATCTCAAGAGAAGAATATTTTGAGCTGGCATTTTTTCCTTTTCCAGAATCCATTGGCCAACTTCTTGAGTCAGTGATGCTTCTTACAAGGCATCCGTTGGTGGTTTGCATCCAGTGATGACTGTTCATGCCCTAACCCCCAGCAACACTGGTCCCAGAGAACCCTGCAGCCCACTGCCTTCTGTCAGCCTCCCACATTGGCTGAGGTTAGCTGCCCAAACCCAAATCTCCTTGTTGCATAACTTTGGGACTAATGGTCCTAATAAATGTGTTCTGTTTTCTTGCCTCACTGCTCTTCGCTGAAGCCTCTTAATTACTATGGAATTGCTAGTGATCTAAACACATCAAGGGACCATTCTCCCTGCCCCACAAGGCATGAGTCGAACTAAGTGGAACCATACCTTTGCTGTCTTCCCAAACCAACAGGTGGAACCAATTTAAAACCTCATGATAATAGCATTGCGTGTGCTGAAACTCCCCTGTGTGTTTTAATGTTCCTCCCAAGGACATAATGTTCCTGCCTGTGTTTTGTCTACCAAAGACAGGCACTGCACTCCAAGGGTAATAGGTCTAAACAATTGGCCATTGCTTAAACCAATTACGGTATGGCTATACAATGCCCCCCTGTGCAGCCACAGAAAGTCATGCTTTGTAAGCAAATTTCATGACATGGGAAAATGTTTGTGGTCTGCTTTTAAGTGAAAAAAGCTGCTTACAAAACAATGTACAGCACAAACATAATTGTGGAAAATTTATGTATACATCCAGAGAAAATCTGGAAGGCTATACTCCGAAGTGTAAATATTAATGCCATGAACGTGCAGTGGCCCAGCTTGTATGAGGCGCAGGGACACCCAGCTGAAATAGCAAGTAGTGGCTGGCCTCTCGGCCCACGGTTTTGCCCGCTGGGAGGGCCCATCCTTTTCTAGTCATACATGGCACCACATGGACTGACATCAGCCCCAGGGAGTATGGGAGAGGCCAAATTTTATTCTGTGTTTTGCAAAAGTTCTTCAATGAGAATGTGCTACTTTTGTATAACTAAAACATATATACAATATAATCGATTTTAAAAATTATAATTAATCGAAGTTTGCACACTGCTTTGGTGATGTTAAGGAATTATTTTTAAGCGAGCTAATGATACTGTGGTTGTACTTTTAAAAGCGTAGTTAGCTTTTAGAGATGCCTTCTGAAATGTATATTGATGAAATGATATGATATCTGGGATTTGTTTCAAAATAATACAGGAGATATTTCAATAACCGCAAAGCTGCACACACGTACACAGTCCTCCTAATGCCCCTTATCCTGTTTTTTATTTTCTTATTTTCCATAGTTCTTGCCACCTTCTAACAAACAATATCATTTGCTTATGTATAAGATTTATTGTTATTCATGCCCTGGCTGGTGTGGCTCAGTGGTTGGAGCACTGGCCTGTGAACCAAAGGGTCATCGGTTGGATTCCCAGTCAGGGTACATGCCTGGGTTTCAGGCCAGGTCCTCAGTGCGAGAGGCAACCACATGGATGTTTTTGTCCCTCTCTTTCTTCCCTCCCTTCCCCTCTCTAAAAATAAATAAATAAGTAAATAAGAGAATATATATTTTTAAATATTTATTGTTATTTTCCCATCCTGCTAGAGTGTACACATGACCAGGGCACAGACTTTTGTCTATTTTGTTTAGCGGTGTAACATAGAGCAATGCTTAGTACATGATAAATTCTCACTAAATTTTTAATGAATGACTAAATGCCACATGTTTTAGGGAGCCATGTAGCTCATGACCCAGGTAGCTCCTGACATACAAGCAGGAGTCAATAAATGTCTGTTGAATGGAATGAGATTAAACAGTCGCGAACCTGCCCTTAGGAGAGCCCTGGAAGAGCCTAATGAGAGAGGCAGAATCGGTCCCTTCCCAAACTACTTTTTCTAGTTTTAATTTTTTTTTTTTTTTTTTCCTCAGCAGATTTCCAAATCCTGAGCTGCCTGCTTTAGGAGCACTGATTTTCTGCTGGTGACTCAGTGCTAAATGGTTTCTGGGCTGGCTGAGCTGAAAACAACTTCCCCCAGATTAGAAAGGTTACACTTTCAGAGTTTATATCTTGGTCTCTTAATAATGTGTAATTAATAATACCAATGAGCATAATGACCAAAAATAGTTCCCAACGAGCAGCCGAATGCCGGATAATTATAAACCAGAGGGGTTGATGAGTCCAAGATGCTGAGAGGTGGGGCCTTGGTGGACCGCGCTGAGCAGCCGGAATTCCGACCAATAAGACCGGAGCGCGCTCTGCGCCTGGTTCCAGGCAGCTGCCACCCGCCGGCCCCTCGCCCTGTTGCTTACTCTCATTCGCGCTTCAGAAGCTAATTTTGGATATGCTTATTTCTTTATTTCCTGAAATAATAGCCTTTAAGATAAATAATAATAATAATAATAATTGGCTGATGAAAATGCAATTTTGGAGCCTTGGTTTTCATTTGGTTTTGTGTAATTTCAATTTGGTTTGGTGGTTTTTGCCTTCTGCAAAGTTAACAGCAACTGAAGTCTTTAAATAAAAATCTATTTCTTATTTTTAGTAAATCAGTAGGACATGTTTGGAAGGGTGTTTCGAAGACATGGATAAGCAAAAGGAAGAAAATATTTTAAACTACCTGCGACCCCGCCGCCCAGAGACAACCATGGACGTCATTCGCATTGCGTCTCACCTCCATCTTTTTAGATCTCATGAACTTCCCCACCTCCTGCCCATCTCTCCCTGCTCGGCCGCTGCAGCTGTGCCTGTGGTAATGAGGAGATGGTGTGTGCCACAGTAAGCAAAGAGGCCCACGATAACCGCTGACTCCCCCAGGGCTTTATCCCATGTTGTGTCCTCAACTCCTGCATCCACTCCTGCAGAAGTCATCTTCTTTGTGCATTAGTATTGCAGAGATTAAATCACAGGCCTCCAGTGAAGATGGTGTGGCCCAGGGCCTAAGTGCCACCCTGAAAGTCATTCTGCTTCTAGATCTGCTTCAGAATTACTATGAACTTTTAGCTTCCAGCAATCTAAGAATGAAAAGAATAGAATCGATCCATCATTCATTAGACAAATATTTACCAACTGCCTACTCTGTGCCAGCATTCACGGTATCTGTTGCTGCATAACAGACCCCCCAAAACAAAATGGCTTTTACCATTTACTACATATTTACTATTACTTCTCACACATTTGTCCTTGGCTGGGCTTGGCTGGGCCTGGCAGTCTTCATTGAGTACATAGAAATTTTTTCTCAGAGCAATAGAAGACCACTTGTTTGGTTTAGGTTAGGTTCAGCTGCAAGTCACAGAACTCCAAATAACAATCTATTAAACAAAGCAGAAATATATTTCTTCTTCACATGAACTACATTTTGCATAATCCATTTGAGGCTAAGATGCCCATTCATTGTATCAGGGAACTAGAGCCTTCTATATTCCATCTGCCATCCCCAGAACAAAATTTACCCTTACCTCATGGTTCAGGATGGCTGCTTGAGCTCCAGCCATCACATCTACTTGGCAATCAGCAGAACAAGGAAGGAGGACATGTTTTATCCCTTTCAGGATACATGTTATTTCTATTTACTCTTGTTGGTCAGAACTTATGTAGCCACACCCATCTGCTAGGAAGGCTGGGAATGGAGTTTTTATTCCAGTTGCTCATGTGCATAGTTAAATATTGGATGTTTTATTACTAAGACTGAAGAGAAGAATGGATATACAGCAATCTCTGCTATAGTACTGAAAGGTTCTAAGAAAGGGAATATTTCCTACATGACCCAACGTGTTATAAAACAAGACATTGGTTTCATTGTCAAGGTTTCTGAGTTCTATGGTGCCCCTCCAACACACACACTACTGTTCTCTGGGTGACCTTGAGCATTCCCTTAACTTTTGTGGGCCTCATCAGCAAAAGGGAGGCTATCCTGCCCACCTCATAGAAGTGTTACTGTGAACTAGTAAGGTAATAATAATTAAAGGGTTTAGCAGGGAGTAGGAGTGAGTAATCATATTTAGGGAGGATGTTACTTTTGAGAAATACCCAATCTGTGGTGATTTAGAGATTCAAAGCATCAAGGAAATAAACAACACTTCGTCTTTCCGATGTACATTCTGTAACCCAGCAACCAGCAAGAAGCCCTTAAGTGCACCTAAGTGCGATGATGTCTGCTGTCCTTGAACAGACAGAACTAAGCTGATGTCATCAGCTTCCTCGGAAATGCCAAGTTAAGCTGACCTGCTCCCTGAGCAGATAGCAGTCACAAGCCTTTGATCACAGAACTCAGATAGCTGAGATAAATGACCAGAGTTTCCAAAAGCTGGACATGTTCACATGCCGCTCAGACAGAAGCAGGATTTAGGATGAGATAGTCTCTCACACCCGATTACAGGCCGAGCAGGGACAGAACTAGAGTTTATTCTTGTTCTGAAAAGCTCCCTCCACCTAACAATATAGTAAGATTAGCTGTTCACGGACCACCTACTAAGCTACATGGCAGACTCTGAGCTAAGCTCTTTAAACAATTATCTCATTTAACACAACAATCCAAAGAGACAAGAGACAAGAGCCAAGCATGCCTCCATTTTACAGATGAGAAAACTGAGGTCTAAGCACCTATAGTTGCTACATGCTAATAACATTATTTGTTCCAAAAAGTCTGGCTCTGTAGCACTTGAATGTAAACCCCGAATTACCCTCCAACTACCTAAAGTCTTAGCGTAGCTCACTTCCAATTCACCACACAGGACTTTCAGGCCTTCCAAGAGCCAGGCCCTGGACTGGGTGATCGTGCTGTAGAGACAAAAAAGGCACAGTCCTGATCTTCAGGGAGTTCACCAGGTAAGTGTGCTGCTGAGTGTGCTGAGTGGTCGCCATGCATGTGGGAGGAAGGCCTAAACCACCTTGGAGACGGTGCCAGGAGTAGTCAGGGAAGGCTTCTGAGAAGAGGCAATGCCTGAGCCAAGTGTGATGTCTCTGCTCCAAATACACCTGAATGCATCTGAAATAGTATACATCTCTCTCTCTCTCTCTGCCACTCTGTCTCTGCCTCTCTCTCTTTATCTCTCTCTCTCTCTCTCTCGTACACGCACACACACACACATGCGCACGCGCACAAATATTGCCACTTTATTACTACCGCTATTAATAGTCATCAGTTTGGTCTTCCTCATTTATTTACAAAGAGACCTCCAGCCACCATTGGTAATAATGGCTAGGTGGGCCTTCCTGCACCTCAGCCCACCTATTTCATGGGTCAGCCCATTTCTTTGACGGTATTTCATCTTAGTTTCCAGATTTGGGAGCAAAAGGCAGCCTCACATAAATTTTCAGAGGAAGACAGAGGACAAGCCCAGGCTAGCCTGTCTCCGTCCCCGGCTAGAGAGCGGGCCCCCCGCTGTGACCCAGGTCGTTCGTTCTTTCGTGCACACTTCCTCACGACAGGTTTGTTAGGGTTTTAATTCTCATCTTTTATTCCCATGATAATTGTTTCCATGGAGAACATTTTGTTCTGTTGGAAAACACAAGGCTTGAAACTGAAAAAATGGAAATTTTCAATTTTCAGTTGCTTTTCTGGGGGCCGTCACATGGAAGGGTCCACGTCCTGCCTCCACCCACCTGAACATTCTTTCTCTTTTTCCTTCTCAAAGGGTTACGAAAGATGAAAAGCCTAGCATTCTAGCCTACTGAAAGAAAGATCCAGAAAGAGCGCAGCAGGAATCCTGGGGGCAGCCTGGGTGACCGGCCCTGTTCCTGAGAGGCTTGATGTCTAGATAGTGTCTCGTCGTGCACGAGAGCGCTGGCCTGCACGGAACTTCTGCGTGGAGCGGGCTGGTGAGCCGGGCTAGATGGAAGGGGCAGGACGGGGGGTCATGCTTTGGGGTCGTACCCGACACGTGATGGAGAAAACCTCAGTTGTCCATATCAGAGATAGAAGGCTGGGTATTAGGAAGCAGAGGTCACAGCCTTCCCTAAAGATTAGAAGAAAAAAATTGTCTTATCAGGGTGATCACTTTGTGAGGTATATAAACGTCTAATCACTGTGTTATACACCTGAAACTAATAAAATATTGTATGTTAAGTGCAATGGAAAATAAGTTTTTAATAAAGATTAGAAGGAAGAAAAGAGAAAGGGACAGAGAAGACTAGAGGGAGGGAAAGACTGAAGGGGGGAAAAGAAGAGGGAGCTTAAGAACCAGAATTTCTAACACCAGCTTCTGTCAAATTTTTGCCATCATTTTTTAAATGTCTAAAACCCTCATTTAACAAAAAAATTTTGAATCGTTGCCATTAGGATGAGAACTCATGTGACATCATGGTGTGAATAAAGCATCTGAGTTTTGGAGAAAAGCAGAACTGATCTTAAATCTTGCTGCTGCTACTTCTTAGCCGAGTGACCTAGGATAAGCCTCCTTTTCCCTGTGAGTAAAAACGGGTAAGATAATACCCGAGTAGAGAGGCGAGTGTGCCTGGTAGCGTAGGTGTGGGCAAATGGGCTCTGAGAAGACACCGATGGCATTGCAAAACCTGGTGATCTGGCCCACCTGCACCCTACTGCCTGTCACCTGGAGAGAGGGATACCCAAGGAAGGCATCTGTACACTTCTGAAGGTTGGAGGAGGGCAGGACCAAGGTGAGAAGGGCTGCATCCCTAGCAGCCCCAGAAGAGGTGAGACCATGCCAACTGTGTGCGTGAAAACAGAGCTATGGGAGGTGGCCATCAGGCCACTGGCTCTGAGTAGGCATTTTGTTGATCCACCGGTCTACTAGGTTTCTCGCGTATTAATTACTGTTCTCCCCTTATCCCCGTTGATAGCCCTGTGATAGCTGGAAAACAAGGCACCTCTCCATTCATTTAGATTCTATATTCCAGACATGAAATTCAGGTCTTCATTTTTAATTCGATGAAGCCATTGTCTTCATTTTTAAGGTTGATGGCTCTTGTGTTCTTTCTTCAACAGCTGTCCCACTCTCTATGATGACCTGTGCTGAACACACTCCCTTAAGCAGGCATCTGGCTCACACGCAGATTCTCGAGCCGTCCCGTTTGCTGTGGGCATTGTGTGAAGAGCTGTGTGTGTCGTGTGCATGCATGTGGGTATGTGTGCATCTGTGTGTGCGTGTTCCCATCCAGGGTGGCACCTCCTGTCAGCTCTTCCACTCTCTTCACAGCCTCTCCTTTAAGAAGTTCATTGCCAGTCCTTTGAAACATTTCATCTTTAAGCACACAAGAATGTTTAGATTCTATTTGAACTTCAGGAATTATGTATTTAAAAAGTCACTTCAAACTGTATGACCATTAAGATAGGAATATTAACATTTTTATTCTTTCAAGTTCCATGAGCAAACTGAAATGTGCCCTTTCCCTTCTTTGTCTTGTAAGGTAACTGATCATCTGGGCACTGTCCTTTTTTTGATGTTAGGAAACCCCACACACTTCCTTGTACTATATAGTTTTCCGACAGCTCTGAAAATGGCTTGTAATCAGGAGGAGAAAAAAAAACGATGTTTTCCAAGATGGGCTTTAAGGAAGATAATTCTCCAGAAGTGGAGTTAAAAGATAAAACATATGTCTAAGTAATTGCTTAGGAATTAGCTTTAATACAGTAATTGCTTAATGTGATGACACAGTCTAAATATGTTTTATTTGCCATGTTCTTGAAACAACTTATCAAGGTAATTTGTGCTATGAAATGTGATACTTCTCTCCAAAATTAAGACATCTAAGAGCTCCAAAGAGAAATAGAATATAATACCTGTTCAGGGGATATCTCCAAAAGAAAGGAAAAGGGAAGATAAACTTAAAACTTGGAAAATTTAGTGTGTTGAGATGAAATAGTTCAGTACGGTTTGTCTAGATAAGGATATTAATACCAGGAAACTATTTTAGCTTTGCATATGTGAAATACAGTTGTAACATTCTAACTTCTTAGAACCCATTGGGTATTTAACAGGAATCTAGTCCTTCATTTCAGCTATGTGTGTGTGTTTAGTTCTGATATAAAATGCATTATGTATTATATAAATAGAAAAGTACATTTTAATTTTGAGGCAGGGATTCCTTTTATTTATTTATTTATTTATTTTCAGATTTGTGAATGTATTTATAACAATAAAAGTATTGTTACAAAAACCCACAAGCAGATATATCCATAGGAGATTACATGACATTGAGGTTATTTTAGAATGTCACAAATGCGTAGTCATTGGATTCAGAAGTACTGTCTGTTTGCTCGCATGTTGATTGCTTTATTTTTTAATTATTATTTTTAATGTATTTTATTAGTTATGCTATTAGAGCTGTCCCAATTATCCCCCTTCGTCCCCCTACATCCAGTGCTACAGCAATCTCCCCCCTTAGTTCATGGCTATGGGTCGTGCATATAAGTTCTTCGGCAACTCCATTTCCTACACTGTTCTTAACATCCCTCTGCCTATTCTGTACCTACCAATTTGTACTTCTTAATCTCTGTACCTTACCCCCATTCTCCCCCTTCTCCATCCTAACTGGTAATCACCCGCATGGTCTCCATCTCTATGGTCCTGTTTCTGTTCTACTTATTTGCTTAGTTTGTTCTTTTAGATTCAGGTATTGATAGTGGCAAATTTATTGCCATTTTAATGTTCATAGTTTTGATCTCCTTTTTCTTAAATAAGTCTCTTTAACATCTCATATAATAAGGGCTTGGTGATGATGAACTCCTTTAGCTTTACCTTGCCTGGGAAGCACTTTGTCTGCCCTTCAATCCTAAATGATAGCTTTGCTGGATAGAGTAATCTAGGTTGTAGGTCCTTGCTTTTCATCACTGTGAGTACTTCTTGCCAGTCCCTCCTAGCCTGTAAAGTTGCTTTTGAAAAATCAATTCAGAGCCTTATGGGAACTCCTTTGTAGGGAGCTCTGCTTTTCTCTTGCTTCTTTTAAGATTCTCTCTTTATCTTTAACCTTTGGCATTTTAATTATGATGTGTCTTAGTGTGTGGTCCTCTTTGGGTCCATCTTGTTTGGAACTCTGTGCTTCCTGAACTTGTATGTCTGTTTCCTTCATCAAATTAGGGAAGTTTTCTTTCATTATTTTTTCAAGTAAATTTTCAATTTCTTGCTCTTTGTCTTCTCCTTCTAGTACCCCTATGATTCTAATGTTGGTATGATTAAAATTGTCCCAGAGGCTCCTTACCCCATCCTTGATTTGGTGGGGGGGGTGGGGGTTGGATTCTATTTCATTCTTGCTGTTCTGATTAAATGTTTATTTCTTCCTTATGTTCCAAATCATTGATTTGATTCTCAGCTTCAACCACTCCCCTGTTTATTTTCTGTAAATTTTTCTTTATTTCACTTAGTGTAACCTTCATTTCCGATTAGATCATCTTTATGCTATTGTAGTACCCACTGATTCCCTTAAGCATCATAATAACCAGTGTCATGCACTCTGCATCTGATAGATTCCTTATCTCCATTTTGTTTAGTTTCTTTTCTGGAGTTTTGATCTGCTCTTTCATTTGGGCTATATTTCTTTGTCTCCTCGTTTTGGCAGCCTCCCTGTGCTTGTTTCTATGCATTAGGTACAGCTGCTTTGACTCCCTGTCTTAATAGCATAGCCTAATGTAGAAAAGCCACTGTTAACCACTTGGGTGCGCCCGTAAGTTGCATGTGGAGAAGCCTTAGGTAATTGCCAAGGTAGGGCAACCTGTGTGAACCAGATTGAATGAGTCTCAAATATGGTACCACCGCTCTGTGGATCTGTGTGGGGGAGGGCTCAGAAATGGAACAATGGCCACTGCCAGGCCTCTGGAGTTTGTCTAGGAGGAAGCTGTCTGCTGGCACTTGCCTTGATGCCAGACACTTAGTTCCTCCCCGTATGCCACTGGTGCCCTTCAAGCTGCTGCCCGTGTGCTAGAGCCCAGAGGGAGTTAGTCTGAGTAAGTCCTAAGTCCATTGCAGGCCCTTTAAGAGGAGATGCCTGAGAATCCCTCAGTTTCTTCCACCACCCCAACCCCCACTGGTTTTTACAGCCAGAATTTATGGGGACTTTTTTTCCTAGCACTGGAGCCCTGGTATGGATGGTCTGGTGTGGAGCTGGGATCCCTCACTCCTAAAATATCCCTCACAGTTTTCACCCACCTCATGTGAGTGTGGGACTAACCTGTTCTACGTCTCTGGGTCTCCATGGCTCCGCCCCTCCTACCCATCTGGATGAATGTGGCTTCTTTAATTCCTTGGCTGTCAGACTTCCATACACCTAGACTTTCTGACATTTCTGAGTGATAGTTGTTTTGTAGTTTAGTTGTAATTTTTGCTGTGGTTGTATAAGGAGGTGAGCTATGTTTATCTACACTTCTACCTTGATTGGAAGTTTCTGAGATTCCTTTTAAAAATAATTTTTTCTTTATAAAAAGTTACACAGATTTACAGAGAGAATTAAAATCACCCAAAATCACACCACTGGGGAGAACCATTTCTAGCATTTTGGTGTCATACTTCCATATTTTTTGTACATAAGTAACACAGTTTTTAAAAATTAGGGAATTACAACGGGTGTACAATTTTGTATCTTGGTTTGTTGCCCTTACTGTTTATACTGAACATATACTAGGCAGGTTTCTCCACATCATTATACATTCCCCTGTAACATCATTATTATTGGCCACATAGTTTTCCATTTCATGAATGCAACACAATTGTTTAAAAATCAGCTCTCTGCTCTGCATCACTTGGGTTCTTCCCTGGGTTTTTTGTTCTCTTTTTGGGTATTATGAACAGTGGTATAGATAGGCCTTCGTGCATATCTGTGATTGGTTCTCTGGAATAAAGGGTAGGAACATTTGTATGGCCATTCATACATTAAGCTGAATTACCCCCCTAGTAAGTTGCACCAATTAATACTCACTCCAGGAATGTGTAAGAATACTGGAGAAGTTGAACATGGACACTCTGGGTTCAAATCTCAGCTTTGCCTCTCTTCAGTCATGTGGTCTTGGGCAAATTACAGAAATTTTCCGTGCCTCAGACATCACATCTGGAAAATGAGAAAATAAATGTTTTTATGTCATGTGGCTGTTTTGAGGATTAAATGAGATAACGTGCTTAGGCCTGTGAATGACACGTCGTCATCCAGGAGAATCACACAACCTGATGCCTCCTTCCACTCACTGATTCATTTTTCCCAACAAATATTTATTGAGTGTCCTCTGTGTGCTAGGCCCTGTCCTTGGCACGCGGGGTATATCAGTGAACAAAACAGGTGACGACCCTTGTCCTCGGGGAGGTTCTATTCCAGTGGTGGGAGGGAGGAGACAGTAAGCAACAGACGTGACAAGCAAATAATAATACAGTATATTAGGGCGATGGGTGTGCTATGGGGAGAAAAGCAGAGCACAGTAAGGATTTTCAGGAACTCGGGGGGCTCGAGTTGGAATTTTGCGAAGGGTAATCAGAATAGGTGCCAGTGAGAAGGTGACAGCTGAGCCAAGACGTGAAGGGGGTGATTTAGACAAGCAGATAACAGGAGAACAGGCTCTAAGCAGGAACATGCCTGGAGCCTCAGGGGCAGCGTCGCTGGAGCCGGGGGCGTGAGGGCAGGGGAGAAGTAGGAGGAGGTGTCGCCAGAGGTGGCAGGGGCAGATCATATGGGCCTTTACTGAGCAGAGGAGTAACATGACGTGACATATTTTGTAAAAATCTCTCTGGGCACTGGTCAAAAACAGACTATAAGGGTCAATGGCAGAAATAGCAAGGCTGTTAAGGGGCCTCTGCAGAGGGAGGTTTTGGTGACTTTGACCAGGGTGGAAGTGGTGGAGGTGGCCTTCAGATTCGGCTCTGCAGGTAGCACCAGTAGGGTTTCCCATGGGATGTGAACTGCGTGTGGAGCTTGAAAGGAATAGAAGTCCAGAACTTGATCCATGGCTTTTCGCCTGAATACCTGGCAGGATGGAGCTGTCTTTAACTCAGATGGAAGATCAAGAGTTGAGTTTGGAAAGTGTTATGTTTGAGGAATCTGTGAGACAGCATAGGCTTCTGGAGTTTGGGAGAGAGCACTAGAATGAAGGGATTCATTGTCATATGAGTGGAATTTTTAAAGCTTCAAGATTAAATAAAATCTCCAAGAAAATGCATTTAGAGGCAAGGGGCAATGAGTAAACCAAGGTAGGTAGATAAAAAAAAGAAAGAGGATCAAGAAATGAGTGATCCAATATGTCAAATACTACTAAAAGGTCAAGTGAAGATGCAGGCCGAGGACTGATGGGTTAATATCAATTTGGCAGCCTTGTTGCCCAATGAAAGTAGATTTGATGGAGTGGGCAGAACAAAGGGCCTCATCAGAGAAGGCTGAAGAAATAGATGAGTGAAAACTTGGAGACAGTGGGTACGGATGATTCTTGGAGGAATCCTTATGCTCTAAAATAAATGTGGCAGTAAGTAGCTGAGAAAATAGAATTTTTAAAAGGTACTCTGTGTGTGTGTGTGTGTGTGTGTGTGTGTGTGTGTGTGTGTTTTAAAGAATAGAGGAGCCCTGGCTGGTGTGGTTCAGTTGGTTGAGCATCCTCCTGCAAAACAGAAGGTCACCAGTTCGATTCCCAGTCAGGGCACATGCCTGGGTTGCAAGTTCGGTACCCAGTCAGAGCACATAAAGAGGCAACCAATTGATGTTTCTCTCCCATGACGATATTTCTCATCCTCTCTTTCTGCTTTCATTCCCCTCTCTCTAAAAATACATAAATAAATAATAAATAAATAATCTTTTAAAGAATGGAGGAAATAATGGCATGTGTGTACCCTTATGGAAAGGGTCCTGAAGAGAGAGAGAACTTTCTAGTGTAAGAAAGAGAAGTGTTGAACATTGTGAGTAGGCGAGAGTGAATGGGCTCTAGTCTAAAAGGGGAGGATTGGTTCTGGATAGAAGCCTGGGAAATTCATGGCTCCAGGTGCCAGTAAGTGGGCAGATTTGGGAAAGGCAGCCTGTGAACATTCTCTCCCGAAAGCCATGAATTTATTGAGCGTCTACTCAATGTCCAGCACTAGGCTGCCCGTTAGGTCATTTTACCAGGTTCTGCACATGTCTGACATGCCTCGGCCTTTCTGAAACAACTCAGGAACGTTTGGGAGACTTACTGGGTTTCAAGGGACTGTGGTAATTGCACCGATGGGGCCTGGAGAGATAAACACCTTTCCAAAGTCCTCCCTGAATACGCGGGGCCAAGAATTTGAAGCAGTTATCCTATCGTTCATTACTAAACATTGATAAAGCTGCAGGTTAAAAATAGTTGTGCTAAAAATAAAAAGTCCCAGCACTTATCTGAATTTTGTCAACTAAACTGCCAACAGCTACATCTACATATTTGGAAACATCTATACAAACACTTGGATATTTGGAAACATCAGAAATGTTGGCATCCTTTGGCATTTTTCAAGCTTTATACTCTTTATCTAGATATTCTGGTTTTGTGTAGACATAGCCAGGCACTATGATCCCTTTGAAATCAAGCCTCTGTCTGCAATGGTCTGCTTCCATCCTCGTGGAAACCCTCACTAGGTAATCACGAAGCCACGGAAAACAGAATGTCATTGCCATTTTATCTTGAATTGTCCATGAAAATGAACGTTCCCTTATATTTAGACCTAAACTCTCTCAACAAATTTTCATTTTGTGCTTTAATTCTCATTCTCAGCAATTAAACTAGTTCAATTCCTTTTGTTACCTCAAGCAATTACAAACCTTTCCTTCATCGTCTTTTTAATATTTGATGAAATCTTAAGCCTATTAAAACCCTTCTACACTGTGGCCGATGTGTATCATCAGGTTAAGTCAGCTTTGCTTTAATTGCCTTTGGATTATGTTACTGCAGTTCATTATGAGTTATTGGATAAGATGCTGCAGTGTAACTGACTGGAAATTAAATCCAAGGGACCTTCAGCTTTTAAAAAAAACCTGCGATTCTTTGTAGTCAATTAGGTATTAAATTCAGCTTCCTTTATTTATTATACAAGGTATCATGATAAAGGATAGGCAAATCTTTTATCCATTCTTCTTTATGCCTTTGAGAGTACTTTACAATCTGTTGTCCCATATTTATACACACTTACTGTGTATAAAATGCCACTCAACTCCAGAAAAAGCAAGCTTTCAGTAGCTGGTTCCTGAATCTTTGATACCTATTTATATGGCTAGTAGCACAGTAGGTTTGTTTGCACCAGCATCGCCACTAGCACGTGAGTAACACATTGTGGTGTGACACTGAGATGGCTATGATGTCACTTGGCGACAGGGATTCTTTAGCTCCATTATCATCTTCCAGAACTGCCATCCCATATGCAGTCCATTGTCGACTTTCATTCACGACGAGTCATGGCTTGTGCTGGGAAACGTTTTAGTGGGAGCCTCTGTTCAGTTACACTTGATATTTAGGGAAATCCTGAGTGGCCTGAGTGGAGTGGTCAAAGCTGTCCTCCAGGATGACTTTGCAGCTGCCTTGGCGATGTACCAGGAGGCACCTGTGAATTGTGACAGCATAAATTCTGAGCTTGGGGCTTTCTCTAACTGCAGTGCTAATACATATTTAGGTGCCACAGCCCTGTATAGGGCTATTGTGAATTTTAATGGAAAATAATTTTTAACTTTTTCTACCCAAAGTAGTGATAGAAAAAGTGGTTTTCCTCATAGCCTCAAATATCAGCAGCAATCAGATTAGTCTACATTTTCACTGAATTTCAGCCATTAAGGATCCCAGCTTTGCTGTGGGCTTTATTATTGAAGAGTTTGAGAGGAATAGGATAAAGACTTAGGAAACTTAGCCAGCAGTAGAAAAAGTTTTATTTTTAATTGATTTTAGAGAGAGAGAATAAAAGAGAGGGAGGCGGGAGGGAGAGAGGCAGACAGAGAGAAACATCAATTTTTGTTGTTCCTCCCATTTATGCATCATCGTTTGATTCTTGTATGTGCCCTGACTGGGGATCGAACCTGCAACCGCAGCACATTGGGGGCAATGCTCTAACGAACTGGGCTACACAGACAGGACTGAAAAAGGTTTTTTTTAATGTATAATAAAAAATAAATTTTTTAATGAATAATAAAGGAAGTTTTATCATGGTGAATTACTTGGCTTATCAAGTAGGATATAATCATAGTAATCACATTATAATTAGGTATGTAATTGGGTATAAAATAAATAGGTAATTATAATGAAATAAACATTGAAGAGTCATTGAAACAAGAATTGTGATAGAACTTTATGGGGAGAGGAAGTGACAGCATGGGGACAGAGAATGTATTTGACGATATCCTATCATCCATCATAGTATAGCAAATAATAATGCCTAAACTCTATATACCAGGAAATAGTAATGTAAGCATACTGTTTCAAAATATGGATATAAGTACCAGAAAAACAGCTAATAAGACTCTTAGGAAGGGAAGTCGGGAATGGGCGGTGGTGTCCCAGGGCTGACTTGTTCTTGAGAAAGCCAGCTGGGCACATCCTTCCCAACCCCTGTTCAGCGTCATCACAGAGGGACATGAAGCCAGCCGAGGTCGAAGTGCTTATACTACTGACACTGAAAACACTGTAAATCGGGGCTACACATTTACTAGCATAACACTGTGGGGGCGGGGAATAAGGGGCTTCTTTCTTTACTTATAAGCCTTGCTGTACTATTCAGTTTTTCAAACTGTGTATCTGTATCACTTTGAGAAAATGATTATTTTTCAAGGAGAAACCCACGGGGAAAAAAGAATATAGAGGGAGAAGACCTACCTTACCAAATATCAGAACATATCATAAAATCAGTATAATCTAGTCATTATGGTACAGACACAACAATAGACAAACAGAAGAGAATAGACTAAAATCCATAAATTGATTCCTACATATATATTAAATTTATACATAATAAAGTAGTATTTCAATTCAGTGAGGGAAAAGTGATTAAAACATACTGCTAATAAAATTGTCTATCCACTTGTATTAGTCTGCTTGGGCTACCATAACAAAATACCACAGGCCAGGTTGCTTAAACGGCAGAACTTTATTTTCTCATAGTTCTGGGGACTGGAAATCCAAGATCAAGTTGCCAGCAGGTTTGACTTCTACTGAGGCCTCTGTCCTTGGCTTGCAGACAGCTGTTTTCTCACTTTGTCCTCACATGGACTTTTCTCTGTGCACAAAAATTCCTGGTATTTCTTCCTCTTTTTATAAGGACACTTGTACTTCATTTAACCTTAGTTACCTCCTTAAAGGCCCTATTTCCAAACACAGTCACGTTGGGGGCTAGGGCTTCAACCTATGAATTTGGAGTGGACACATAACACCTCCTAAAAAAGGAAAATTAGATCCTTATAGAATAAAAGGCTTAAACAGGAAAAATTAAGCCATAAAAACATTAAATAATAATCCAAGAGATTCCATGTAATCTAGGGTCATGGATGTTTCTTAACCAAGTCAGGAATCTCATAAACTCTAAAATAGTGACTATATAAAAATGTTTATCTTTATAAGGGAAAAGATATTTTAAACAAGTTGTATCTGTCAAGATACACTTCAGGGAACAAGAAGCACCCTAGGTTTTTCAAGAACGGAGGAATTTAATACAGGGAACTGGTGTCTGCAAAACTATTGGGAGAGCTGGAGGACCATTGACAGTAACATGGCTGCCATTGTATGACTGATTTCAAGAAGACATCTACAAAATTATAATCCACATATCAGGAAGCTGTTGCTGCTACCTCCCACTACTGCCTCCTCACCTCTCACATCCAGGAAGCTGGCATCAGACGCTGGAATGCAGGGTGAGGTCACAAGTATTCGTGTCTCTCCAAACTTGCTTTCCAGCAAAAATAGCAGAAGGAAGCGGCTGCCATTTCACTTCTGTCTTCCAGGTCTTGCGTGATTACATCTCTGCAACTTAATTTACATCTGATTCCGAGCTAGAACGGAATCTGTAAAATGTGTTTTTTCTTTTTCCAGCCACTATGTTCAGGAAAGTACTTACATGGGGACATCACATGACCAGACTATATCCAGGGTAGAAAGTCCATTAAAAAACAATACACTTGGGGATTGAGTGTGGAAATTACTGATGAGAGACAAAGGCTCACAATTTTATCATTAATAGCTCTCAAAGATGGATGAGGAAAAGCTAAACAACCCAAAACAAAATTAGCAAAGGATATGAACAGGCAATTCACACAAATGGTAAAGATAAACAAAAGAAAAGAAAATTTGCTTGAACTCATATCCAGAATTAAACAACGCCAAGATATAACTCTATACCCATCATAGTGGCAAGAATTTCAAAGAGCAATGACATACTGATGGTGGGGTCTGGGGGGAAGGTACTTGAATAAGTTCAGGGTTTAGATAAAGAAAAGAGAAATCACCCTAGCATTTCAATTAAAAAGGAATTTAATGTGAGGAGTTAGGTGCTTGAAAAATACCCGTTACTCAAAGAGCCGGAGCAGTTGGCTCTAAAGTGGGTCTTCAGTGACGAGTCCCAGAAAAGCACTGCTGAAATCTCGCCACTAGAGCCAACGGAGCCGCTGTTCTCCTTCCTTCCTTCCTTCTCTTTTTCTTTCCTTTCTTTCTTTCTTTTCTTTCTTTCTTTCTTTCTTTTTCTTTCTTTCTTTCTTTATTTCTTTCTTTCTTTCTTTCTTTCTTTCTTTGTCTTTCTTTCTTTCTTTTATGTGGAAGTGAATAATGAAGTATCATTTCTGTGAAATAATAGATTATGCATGCACGTGTGTGTGCACAAATAGGTATCCGATTACATGAGCATGGAGAAAACGCGTGGAAGGGTGCAGAGCAGCTGATGCCAGAGTTACAGCATTGGTGAAGGTGTGGAGTAGGGGTGGGCATCTGAAATGCTGGGTAGGCGGGTAGGGAGGGAGTGAGGACAATAAGATGAAAGAAAAGGGGAAAGAAGAGGAAATTGCAAAAAATAGTTTATATTTTTAGCATGGCTCACTCAAAGTCAGTCTCTCAAAGCCTACAATTTTAAAAGCTGTCTCCAAACATTGACCAGTAAAAAGGTAACATCATTCAACCAAATACGGCATCATGACTGATATGCAGGAGAACAAACATAAGGCTAAATTATTGACTTAATTTTCCAAATGTACTAGAATGGAATAGTTTCTTTTCTGGAAAGCAATTTGGCAAAAGCCACAAAACTTTCACATCCATTGATCCAGAAATTACACTTATAGAAATCTCAGTAAAAATCCTGAGGAGATTTGGGTAAATTTTTTAGTTTTAAAATGTTATGTTAGTATTAATTACAATAGCAAAACATAAGGAAAAAAACAGTCTAAATGTTTAGCAAAGTTAATTTAATAGATCCACAGAATGGATCATCAAGCAACCACTAAAAGTCTTATTTTTAAAGATTTTTAGTAGTATAGGAAACTGCTCATGATGTAACATTAAGTGAATAATAAAACAAGACATAAAATTATGGACTGCTGGATTTCACTGTTGCCAGACACACAGATAAGAACAAAAGCCCGCAAGGAGCTACACCAAAATAGTGTTACTGATCAGCTCTAGGAAATAAATTTAAATGCTTATTATTTTCTTCCTTGTTTTGGTGTATTTTCCAAACTTTTTAGAATGAGCATTTCTTTGGGATGGAATGTTCTTTTGCTCTGATGTGAGAGCAAACTGGCTGGTAAACCAGCCACCCCAGTGATTCATAGACTGTAAACTCTCTGAGGTTTGTCGTCTGCTAAGCATTGTGTTCCCACTGCCTAAAACATGGCAATGGGTGGGTGCTGGATGGATGATGGATGGATAGATGGACACATGGATGCATGGATGGATGTATGGATGAATTTGATTGTTCTAGTGGGTAAGGCAGGGGAGCCTTCCTTTTTCATCCCCTATTCTTTTCTCCTGAAGCTTTAAGGCACAGTAGGGCTTTCTCAGAGATTGGAGGATTAGCCTGTTGATTAAAGTATAAGTACCATTTTCACCTTCTATGTATATCAGGTTATAAGTTCAGGAGAGGATAATATTTGTAAGAGAGAGACAAAATTAACCAGAACTCATCGATGCCCTTGTTAATACAACATATGGAATAAGTGTAGTTATGTGTATGAATAAATTGGTCCCCCGGTTCTCTGCCAGTTCTCATCTGTATCCTGAGTCCTGTCTAGCACCTTCAGCCTCCTATTGCAATGAGGAAAGACATAAGCCAGTATCATACCAGGAAGAGCTGGGCAATTCCAGCATTTGGGGACATTTAGTGCATTTGAAACTCAGGCCGGATCCTTTGAGCATTCAGAGTTAAAATGTTGTGAAATGACCCTTTTGCTCAAGATCACTGTATCTACCATTTTGAGCATGAACTTATGTACAAGGCACCTTAACTGTGTAATTGCACTTAATCCTAACAGCAATATTATTATCCCTGATTTATTTATGAGGAAGCTGAGAAGATACAATTTGCTCCGGGGCACACAGTGACTAACAGAGCCAGGACTCTAAGCTGAGCCAGCCCAGCTCCAAAGCCTCAGTCTCAGTCCAGCATGCCCGGCAGTCAGACTCGCCGCCTGGCTTCCGCCCACTCCCACTGTATTGAGGCAAGTCCTTTCATTGCCACTTTGATACATTTATTTGTAGTCAGTTAAACCAGTTCTTACATAGACTTTGTTAATGGATGTTAATGTTGCCGTTCTAGAATAGCTCTCCCTCCAGGATGCCCGGGAACTTTTCAAACTCACCCTGAGCAGTAACAAATTATATTTTCCTTAACAAATTTCTCACCTAGTCATAAAATACTTGTAGACGTTGCCTGTGTATGTTGGTGTTTACATCCTGGCTGTGAGCGGTTGGGCAGGAAAACATCAAAGTTTTGTGGGTGACAAAGAATCACCTCTGATCTTCACTTCAAAGGCAAGCAAATAGAAAAACCTTCCCAGCAACGCCTTTGAAATTAATGTC
The DNA here is from genome assembly GCA_004026545.1 of Mormoops blainvillei. NCBI lineage: Eukaryota > Metazoa > Chordata > Mammalia > Chiroptera > Mormoopidae > Mormoops > Mormoops blainvillei. Next base: position 62,014 of record PVJD01003224.1, on the reverse strand, counting down.
AATCAGGCTTCTTCCTCAACTTGTTTATTCAAGTATGTGCATTATAATGAGTGAAGCTTGTAGGAAACCATAAACCTCCTCTAAAATAGCAGTAAAAATACCCACAGTGCACACACACACACACACTTTTTTCCCCTGATATATTATAAGAGAATTTTAGTAAATGCACCCTTTTTATCCCTTAGCCCTGATTCTCTAACGCCGATTTTAAAATGGTGCCAACAAGGTTCGAACACAGAGGGACAAGCACTGCTTCTAAGCCCCAAAATATAAACACCTGGCATTTTCTGTAATGCCTAAAGAACTTTCGTTTCTTCCTCTCCAGAGCCCACATCTGTCTCTTTTCTTGAGCACACACACGGCTTTACAAAGCCTTTCAGTCTGGGGTTGGGGCATCTTTAAATTCTTAATTCTGCCCTGACTGGTGTGGCTCAGTGGGTTGGGCATCATCCCACAAACCGAAGGGTCACTGGTTCAATTCCCGGTCAGGGCGCGGGCCTGGGTTGCAGACCAGAGCCAGGCCCCTGGCTGGGGGCATGCGTGAGGTGGCTGATGGATGTTTCTTTCGCACATAGATGTGTCTCCCCCTCTCTTTCTCCCTCCCTTCCCCTCTCTCTAAAAATAGACAGATAAAATCGTTAAAAAAAAAAAGAAGAAGAAGAAAAGAAAAGAAAAAATAAATTCTCAATTCCACCTCCAGTTCTTCCACCTCCACTTCCACCTTCAGCTCCTGGCTGCTCCCGCAGTGCCCGGCGCTGCGCGGGCCACATCGCTTAGAGCCGTCATCGTGCACGCGCCCTTAGAGAGCCAGGGCCATGTCTGCATTGTCTTCATGCCCTGGGCACATGGTGCTCAACACACAGTGGGTGCTCAGTTAGTGCATGAGTGACAGTGCAGACCACCCTTTGCCCGTGTGGCTGAAAATGAGAGTCCCCAGGAGTCTGGGACAGGAAAGGGATGACCCTTGTGGGTAGGTCAACTGGCGCAGGAAACCGCAGCTGAAGTACGTGATGTGGAAAGGTCCAAAGAGGCCCATTAGCAAGGGGCTTATGAGGTACAGGATGAAAGTCAGGCAGATGATAATCTGACAGCCATTACAGGAAACAGGCTTGGCCTCAGGCCCAGAGCCAGCGCCCCAGGCCCGTGATGAGCCTGTGTCAAAAAGAACTTGGGAAGACCCCAGGATGGATCAGATGACCTTAAGTAACCTACTATGCTGTTGGTATTTGGTTACGGTCTTTATGAAATATCTTAAAATGGTTTTCTAAACATTTTCAATTAAAATATCCTGAATTTAAGAATTCATTGAATCAACAAATATGTATTAGCTGTTATGCTAGATCTAAGGACGTGGCCTTGTATAGCTTACAGTCTTAGTTAAAATAACAGTAGGAATGGCAAAATGTAAAGACATACACTGTCCCATTCACTCTGCAGTTACACAGCCACGGCCACGAAGAGTATAAAAGAACGTGAGTGAGAGCAAAAGACAGAACATACATTATTTCCAATTTTATCTCAGTTCCACCATATACTAAAAGGGCGCCTTCTCCTCTGAATTACTGAAATGAGGCGAGGGTTGATTTGGGGGAATTTTAAAGATAGGGATTGTCTTTATTCTTTACATAAAATTCATCTCAGGGTCCAGGTAATGGCCGTTAATAACAGCATGGCCCGAAGCACAAAGCAGCTATGTTAAATGGACTCGGGCAGAAAACTGACTTTACATTAATTCCTGCAGGTCAGGGGGTCTCAGAGGCTACGGCCTCCTGTTCAGTTCCTTCTTCGACCTCATCAGTGAGAGAAGCTCCATCTTTCTTGAGGAAGAGTGAGGAAGGGGGCGGAGACAGCCAGACCTGTTACCTCCTGGAAATACCGCCACCTAGAATCTAGAGGCATGGGGAATTAAGCACTTCTCCCTAACCAGCTCAATATTTTGAATACTGCAGTTGATTTCATTCCTTGTGATTCTGGCTTGGATTCTCTCTTTTAAAAACGAGTAAACCACAGTGCGTGTCGGACCTACCTGCTGAAATAAGGACTGCTCTCTCCCACAGGAAGAGTCACCTAAGATGGAGAAGAGAAACTTCTGACTAGCTGGAGTCCTACAAAATCACCCAGATTAGGAGTGTTTAATTACTTCATGTACCATCAGTCCCAGGCCCACAGCATTGCTATTGGGCCTGATGGAAAGATAGCAGAGTGATCAGCAGTCGCTATAAAGCACAGTATCACAGCCCCGACCCGCGTGGCTCAGCTGGTTAAGCGTCACCCTGCAAAGCAAAAGGTCCCCCAGTTTGATTCCCATCCAGGGTCACTTGCTTGGATTGTGTCCTGCCCCCCATCCCTGATTGGGGTGCATACGCGAGGCACCCAATTGGTGTTTCCTTCCCTTTTTGTCTCCCTCCCTTACCCTCTCTCTAAAAATAAATAAATAAAATATAAAGCACATTATCACCAACTCTTCAACTGGCTTGACATGTAAACTCCCACAGATACCACATCCTGACACACCAACTTACTTTGACATTATTTTTTCCAGCAAGCCAGCTTCATTCAACATAGGCTTTAATAACGCATTTCAGATACTCCCGCTAATCTTACTGAAAATAAAGAGTGCAGCTTTGAAAAAACAAATAGACCTTGATTTATAAGGAAACTGTTTCACTTCCTGTCTACTGTTTTTATTATCACTTGAAAGATTTATCTTATTCTCCTTTTGTTTAAATTTGGAAACTGGAATTTTAAAGAGCAGCTGATAAAGTACATATTTCAGACTTGAAAGTTTTAGCCTAATATTAACTCATTATAAAAATAGCTAGTAGATTTTCCTTTTTCATGAAAATAAGGCAACAAAAATGCATTTGCATTTGCAAAACAGGTCAAGGTCATTTGTGGCACTCATCAATCCCGCTGCTCCTGCAGAAAGGGCTAAAAGTGTTGCCTACATATTGCAGTTGGAAAAAAAGTAACAGGTTCCATCTTGCTCTGAGTATAATAGCAAAAAGCCTGTGGCAGAGCCTGAAATAGAACCTGAAGGAATTTGTGTTCCTTTTTTGATGTAGAACAGGGCTCAACTCAAGAAGTATCATTAAAATTGTGCTACAGAACAAGCAGATCTATCTCTTCACTCAGTTTTCTTTTATAGAATTAAATAGTTCACTTTGGCTGTAGTTTCAATTGGATACTTTATGCTAATTAATTTAACTGACCCACCAAATATATATAATTCATATAATAATTTCATAGAATGCATTAGATGCTCAGCATAATAACTAATAGAAAACCATTTCAAATAACTTTTTTAAAAAGAAAAAGCAATATTTAAAATCCAATAAATAATAAAATAAAATCCAATAGGATTGAGGAGACTTTTGCTCAAGATGGTAGAGTAGGGAAATTCTGAGATCTCCTCCTCCCATGACCACGTCAAAATTGCAACTAAATTACAGAACAGCCACCATTAAGAATCACCTGAAGACTAGCTGAACAGAACTCCTATAACTAAGAATATAAAGAAGAAGCCACATGGAGACTGGTAGGAGGGGTGGAGATGAGAAATGGGCAAATTCCACACCCATGGTGTGGCAGTTCAAAATTGGGAGGGTCATCTTGGCTGTAAAGAGGGATCCCTGCCCCTCCGCAGACTCCCCGGTCCTAGCACCAGTGCTGGGAAGAGGAGTCCCATCCATCTGGCTGTGAAAGGCAGCTGAGATTTCATCCCAGAGAGACAAAGTGCTGTGGGAGACAGAGACATGCTTCTCTTAAAGGGTCAGCACACAAACTCACTTACTCCAGGCTCCAGTGCAGGTGCAGCAGCTCAAAAAGCACTGGAGAACATACAGGGAGAAACTAAATTGACTAACTTCAGAGCAAGGGTGGGAGGGGCAGAGGTCTGGGCAACTTTCTCTGGGGGCAGAAGTGCTGGAAGGTGCCATTGTTTCTTCGTTGAAGTCTCCTCACAACCCAGCTGACTCAGAGCAGGAGAGCACAAAACCTGTGCCCTCCATTAACCTGGCTAAAATAGTTCGCTCAGCCGTAGTGATTCCTTAAGACCCGGCCCCACGCAACTTACTCAGCTGGCTCCTCCGCAGCAGTGTCCTACTTCAATTCATGAACAGATTCAAAGGACCGCAAACCCTACACAAGGGGAGGCTGCCCTAGGCTTGGGCTGCAAACTTTCTCAAAGGTCTGCAAATCCCACACAAGTGGCAGCTACCCTCAGTTCCTTCTACAGACTCTCTTAAGGGTCCACAAACCCCACACAAGGTACTCCTGGCCTCAGCATACATTATAGGCCCTGCCAAGAAGCCCCAAAACTCAGCACAAGTGGCAACTAGTCTCAACTTGCATTGTAACTCCAATAAGGTGGCCCCAAACCTGACATAAGTGGTGGCCAGTCAGCCTGGAATGTAGGTCCAGCTAAGTGGCCATAAGTCAATACAAGTGGTGGCTGGTCCTAGCTCTTATTGTATACCTTCCAATAAGTCCCAAGCCAAGCACAAGTGGCAGCAAACCTCAGTTCACAGTGTAGCCTCTCCCAAGCACCTCCAAGCCCAACACAAACTGCAACCAACCACACATCATTCTGTAGTACCTACAATGCAGACCTAAGCCCTGCACAAGAGGCAGCTGACTTTGGCCTGCACTGGAGTTCTTCCCAAGAGGCTCCAGACCCATAACACCCAGTGGCCAGCTTCATACCTCACCGGAGCCCCAATTCCACACTGACACACCCAAAGAATGGACTCTGCTGTCACCAGAACCCCACTAAAATAACTCCCACTGCATGGGATCAGCCACGGCACAAGAGCTCATCCACTGTAGTCATGACCTCACAACAAGTCAGCCTGAGTCTCATTCCCACTCACTGACATGTCAGCAGCATTTGAGGCCCAACTACAATAGGAGAGTACACACACCCACACAGGGGATACCCCTGAAGCACAAGTGACTAGGGAGAATGTGCCACTGGGCCACAAAGGACACTTTTGACATAAGGCCATTCTGCCAAGACTGGAAGATACAGAAAGTATACCTAATACATAGTTACAAACACAGGGAGTCAGCCAAAATGAGGAGACAAAGAAATATGGTCCAAATGAAAAAAGAAAACAGAGCACCAGAAAAAGAAAAACAGAAATGAAAACAGATAATCTACCAGATACAGGGTTCAAAACACTGGTTATAATGATACTCAATTAACTTAGGAAAGAATATATGAATTTAGTGAGAATTTCAACAAAGGGACAGGAAACACACACACAAAAAAAGAGATAGAAAGCATTAAAAAATCAATAAGAACTGAAGAATACAGTAATTGCAGTAAAGAATACATGAGTGAATCAGCAGCAGATTAGATGAAGTAGAGGACTGAATCAGTGATATGAAAGAAAAGGTAGTAGGAAACACCCAATCAGAATAGCAAAATAATAATAATAATAAACTTTTAAAAATGAGGATAGTTTAAGGGGCCTCCAGGACAACATCAAGTATACCAACATTTGCATCATGAGAAGAAAGACTGAGGAGGACAGAAAGCCTATATGAAGAAATAATGGCTAAAAACTTCCCCAACCTGGCAAAGGAAATAGACATACAAGTCCAAGAAGCACAGAGAGTCCCAAACAAGATAAGCCTCAAGAGACCCACATGAAGATACATCATAATTAAAATGTCAAAGGTTAAAGACAAGGAGAGAATCTTAGAGATAGCAAGAGAAAATAAGAGATTCACATAAAGTGAGCCCCCGTAAGATTGTTAGCTGATTTCTCAACAGAAAATTTGCAGGCCAGAAGGGACTGGTACTAAATATTCAGTGATGAAGGGCAAAAACCTACAGCCAAGATTACTAAGTCTGACAAAGCTAACATTTAGAATTGAAAGAGAAATAAAGAGTATCCCTGAAAAGAAAAAGGTAAAGGGGTTTATCACCACTAAATCAGTATTACAAGGTATGTTAAAAGGACTTAATTAAGTAGAGAAGATAAAAAATATGAACAATAAAATATAGGGAAGAAATTCTCACTCATAAGGCAAACAGTAAAAGCAGTGAAATAACTAACTATAAAGGTGGGACAAAGGTTAAAAGACAAAAGTAGGAAGATAATGTGCAATCAGAATAATATATAGGGTATACACACAAACACACAAGAGAGGTAAAAAATAATGACAAAAACATAAATGGGGTGGAGGTGAGTAAAAATTGTAGTGATTTTAGAGTGTGTTCAAACTTGAGCAACCATTAACTTAGACTGCTATAAACATCGCTTGGTGTGTGTGTGTGTGTGTGTGTGTGTGTGTGTGTGTGTATAACAAAATTAAAATCTATAAGAGATATACAAGAAATAAAGAGAAAAGAATCCAAACACTGCAGAACAGAAGAGAGCAAGAGAATAAGAAGGGAGCAAAGAAGAACTACAAAAGCAATCAGAAAATAATAAAATGGCAATAACCACATACTGTCAATAACTACTTTAAATGTAAATGAATTAACGCTACAATCAAAAGATACCATGTGCCTAAATGAATTTTAAAAAACAACAACAAAGAACTATATGTATGCTGCCTATAAGAGATTCACTTCAGATCAAATGATACAGACTGAAAGTAAAGGGATGGAAAAAGATATTTCATGCAAATGGAAACTAAAACAAAAACAGAGATAAAAACCTGCGGTAGCAATATCTATATCAGACAAAGTAGACTTTAAGCAAAGGCTGTAACAAGAAACAAAGAAGGGCATTTAATAATGATAAAGGGAGCAACACAACAAGATGATATAACTCTTACAATTATCTATGCACCCAACATAGGGGTACCTAAATATATAAAGCAAATATTGACAGATATAGTGAGAGAGAGCAACAGAACTAGAACAAATAATCTAAAATTTATATGGAACCACAGAAGACCCCAAATAGCAATGGCAATCTTAAGAAAAAAGAACGAAGTTGGAGGGATCATGCTACTTAATATCAAACTGTACTATAAGGCCATAGTAATCAAAACAGCATGGTTCTGGCATAAAAACAGACATGTAGATCAACAGAACAGAATAGAGGGCCCAGAAATAAACCCACACCTTGATGTTCAATTAATATTTGACAAAAGGGGCAGAAACAGACAATGGGGTAAAAGATAGCTTATTCAATAAATGATGCTGGGAAAATTGGACAGGTATATGCAAAAAAAAAAAGAAGAAGAAAGAAAAAGAAAAAGAATCTAGAGCCCTGGCTTGTGTGGCTCAGTGGACTGAGTGCTCGCCTGTGAACCAAAAGGGTCACCAGCTCGATTCCCAGTCAAGGTACATGCCTGGGTTGTGGGCCAAGCCCCCAGAAGGGGGTGCTCAAGAGGCAACTATACATTGCTGTATCTCTCCCTCCCTGCCCCTCTGTCTAAAAATAAATAAATATAATATTTTTTAAAAAATGAAACTAGGCCACCTTTTTACACCACACATAAGAATAATCCCAAAATGGATTTAAGACAAATGCTAGACTCAAAATCATAAAAATCCTAGAAGGAAACATAGGCAGTAAAATCTCAGACATTTCTTGTAGCAGTATTTTTTTCTGATATATCTCCTTGGGCAAGGGAAGCAAAAGGAAAAATAAACAAATAGGACTGCATCAAACTAAAAAGATTTTGCACAGCAAAGGAAACCATCAACAACAGACTAAATGGGAGAACATATTCACCAATGATACATCTCATAAGGGGTTAATTATCCAAAATTCATAAAAAACTTATAAAACTCAACCTGCTGACACACACAAAAAACAATCTAATTTTAAAAATAAACATAAAATAAAATATTTAAAAATAAATAGACACTTCGCCCAAAGAAGACATATAGATGGCCAGTAGACATATGAAAAGATGCTCAACATCACTAATCATCAGAGAAATGCAAATTAAAACCACAAGGAGATATCACCTCACACCTGTCAGAATGGTTACCATCAATAAATCAACAAACACTAAGTGTTTGCTGGAGGATGTGGAGAAAAGGGAACCCTCATGCACTGTTGGTGGGGCTGTAAACTGATACAGTCACTGTGGAAAACAGTATGGAGTCTCCTCACAAAGTTAAAAATAGAAATACTATATGACCCAGAAATTCCACTATGTATTTATCCAAAGGATTCTGAAACACTAATTCAAATAGATACATGCGCCCCAATGTTCATTGCAGCTTTGTTTACAATAGCTAAGATGTGGAAATAATCTAAGTGCCTATTTATAGACAAATGGATAAAAAAGATGTTGTATATACAGGGTTGGGCAAAAATAGGTTTACAGTTGTTTGTATGGGAAGGAATGCAATAATTAATAAATAATAATATAAAAATAAACTCTGTGTTTCACATACAATTGTAAACCTACTTTTTCCCAGCCCTGTGTGTATAATGGATTATTATTCAGTCACAAAAAAGAATGAAAATGCTCCCATTGTGACAATATGAATGAATCTAGAGAGTATTATGCTCAGTGAAATAAGTCAGAGAAAGACAAATACCATGTGATTTTACTCATATGTGGAATCTAGAAAAACAAAATGAATGAGTAATCAGAACAGAAACAAATTCATAGATACGTAGAACACACTGGTGACTGCCAGATGGAAGTGGGTGAAAAAGGTGAAGGGGTTGCCAGCTATAAAAGTACTCACGGGGTGTGAAGTACAGCATAGGGAATCATGTCAATAATATTGCTACTAACTATGGTGTCAGATGGGTACTAGACTTATCAAGAGATCACTTTATAAGACATAGAACATCTAATCACTATGCCATACACTCAAAACTAATATAATATTGTATGTCAACCATAACTGGAGAATAAATTAATGTCTTAAAAATAATTTTTAAAATCCACACTACTCAGATACTATATGACAACAAGTGTTATTGTTTAGCGTCAACCGGTCAACATGCAACTTCTAATATGGAATACACTTTTGGACTTAAAAGGGTTTTAAATTAAATCCCACATTCACTTTTGAAGAAAAGCACCTTCAAAGTTACAGAAATTGAAAATTCTACGCTGCCATCCTGTGTCCACCATCTGGCCATTACAGCTCTGATTTCGGCTTCCTTTTCTAAGTTTGTATGTTTGTGTACAAGTGTTGCAGTGAAACTTTAGCCATTTGCTGCTACACTGTTTGGAAGTGCTTAGAGTTTCTAATATGTTCACCAGCCATCTATACTATTAGACTAGAAATGGAATAGTTCTCACAAAATATTAGCAATATGTAGATCCTCAGGTGACAAACGAGGGATTTTTATTATGCCCACTGTACCTGGTAGGTAGCTGAAAGGCTTAAATGTGATGTTATACAGAGCAGCTAAAAGAGTGAAGAGCATGTCATAAGTGTGCAATAAAGATTAGCTCTTATTATCTTTCTTTAAAAGATTTTATGTGTTTATTTTTAAAAAGAGGGGAAGGGAGTGAGAAAGAGAGAGAAAAACGTTGATGTGAGAAAGAAACATAGATCGGTTGCCTCTTGCACGCACCGAACCCGCAACCCAGGCATGTGCTCGCCCAGGAGTCAGACCAGCGACCTTTTGCTTTGTGGAACGATGCCCCACCGACTGAGCCACACGGGTCAGAACAACTCTTATTATCTTTAGCATGCTGCCTTGAACAGATGCCAGCCTTGCAAACATCAACTTTTTATTGACATGCACGTACATATACAATACATTATTCATGAACATCATTTATGGGCATTTTAAAGATGGTCTAAATGCCCAGCACAGTCTGGCAGCCATCAGTATCTCCCACTGCATTCTCCCCCACCCCACTCTTGCAGCCTAGTTCATATCATGCTTTATCCCGCATCTCTCTCCATCCCCACCTCCTGGCTTTTTGTGCAGAACTCACAGCAGCCTTCTTTCATTTCCATGAGGTCACTGTGCTTTTTCCCAGACACCCATCCTGCTCTTCCCTCTACCTGGAGTACACCCCAAACTACCTCTCCTTTGCCTCATAAGCTCATCTTCTATTTTCCACTTAATCATGTCCCCCCTCAATCCCATAACTGAGTCTTTGACATCCATTTAAGCTCTTGGTAGGTGGTAATTTTATTACATTTCTAAATGCGATTCTTGTATTAATGTGTCTTTTACCCATTGGGTTAAAAAGTTTCCCAAGAGCAATCCCATGTTTGGGGTTTTGTTTTCTCACTACCTATTTATCTCAAAAAATTTAAAACAGAAATACTATATGACCCAGGAATTCCACTTCTGTGTATTTCTGGGACAGGTCTCCACAGTACTTGGCGTATGGTAGGTTCCCAATACATATGGGTTCTATAAATGAATTAACATCCCAACGTGAGGCTATTGCTCCCAAGGATTGAGCATTTCTCTCTTCTCCCTTTATCTCATAATCACTGTTTTCCTTACGTTCGGATTTATTCAACTATACTGTGAAAACATACATATTTTACTAGATAAAAATAGCTTGGGGAAAATAAAATGTAAATTTAATTTAAAAGAGAGAGGAAGAGAAAGAGAAATAAATGAAGTAATCAGTTAGAAACAGGGTGATGAGTAAACATTAGCAAGAGACATTATGAGTGGCGGTTGCACCTGAATCTTGAGCCAGCCAGAAAATACAGTGAGACGAAGTCAGTGTAGAGACAAGAGACAAAAATCAAAAATGGCCTGGGGAGAGTTGAGGAGGCCAGTGGGACTGGAGTCCAGAGAGAGGGGTGGGAGTGTGTGGCTGGGAAGGGAGGGTCCCCTCCAGCTGGCGGAACAGTGGGAAAGATAAAGTATTCGCAAGCCCATCCAGAGGCAGTGGGGGGTGGTGGGGTGGGGACTGGAAAGCTAAGGGGCTCCAGGACCACTGCCTCATCCCCAAGACAAGTAGCCTTCATGAGTGCTCTGGTAGCCTGCTGCCAGGACTGTGGGCCACGTGTCCTGCACCCCAGGGCAATGGTCCTTGTCCATCTTGCTTCTTGGTCTCCATGTTATCAAATATGAATCAAATTAGGACCCTTCTCAGGTGTGCAGGGTGCCAACCAGCCATCACTCACGGTAAACACCCTTTCATCATGTTTAGTCATTTACTCAGTGAAATGTGTTTTCCAAAGCAGCGCAGTAATATCAGCCATGGTGTTTTGTATGTTTCTTCGTGTCCGAAGGGGTATTTGTTCACAGAAAAGACTAGCTGCTGTTTCAGTTTTTCAAGTTGTAGTGAATACTTATGATTTTCTCCTTAGCACTTAACAGGCACTCAAAAGTGGGAAGTGTGGCACAGGAAAAAGCAGCTCGGCATTCTAGGAGGCTGTGTGCCCTTGCCCAGGCGCTGAGCAGGGGAAAGTAATGACAGCGCCTCGCCAGGAGTTTCTTGCGGAAGGCACTTTGGCTAGAAGAACCAGATCCACCAGCGCCAAGGCCTGGGAAGACGACAGATAACTCCTGATCCAACTCGCGCGATCCCTGAGGATCCAACAAAGACGCCCAGAGCAGTCATCTACTCCTCCCATCACTGAACAAGCTAGAAAAAAAGACCGCGGGCAACAGTTTCCCCGCCCGCCTCTCTCCGGCGGGACGCTCCTTTCCGTCCAGCCGCCGGGGGATTGGCTGCCGGTCCCCCAGCCCGCCCTCCTCCCGCCCTCCCCACGCCCCAGTCCGGGGGATTGGCTGCCCTCCCCGCGGACCGCCTCCGGGTCCCGCGCTTCGTGCACAGTTCGCGGGGGTCGAGAACTTCTTTGTCCTGCGGAATTGGGCGGTTAGTGTGGTTGGGGTCTCCGGCCCCTTGCGGTGGGGGGGTCACTCCGCGAGCCCGCGGTCCTCTTGAGCTTTGCCGGCCCGGAGCTCCTCTGCTCCCGGCGGCCAGAACGGAGGGGTAGAGCAGCCCTTGGCGACCCGGGGCGGGGTGGGGGAGGCATAGACACCCCGCGCAGCGGCCTGGAGGGTTCCCGCAGGCAGGCCCCAGGGGATCACAAGTTTGGGTTTTGTTTCTCCAGGGCGCAGCCCTAGCTAAATTGTAGCGGGTTGGGGTTCCGGTCCAGTCCCGCCTGCGAGAGCTGGAGAGCCTGACCCAGACACATCTTGGGCCTGGGAAGTTTGTCCTCACCGTCTCGGGGGTTGGGCGCAGGGCAGGGGGGTGCCTTTCCCTGACTTCTAAGTGCTGGTACAGGCTAGTCAGGCAGAACTGATAAGGAACTCCCCATGAACCAAGAGCACCATACAGAAATTTTAAACTTCCGCTTCTGCCTCTTGCTTCTGCTAGGTAGCCCATCTAGAGCCTAGAATATTTCCAAATAAGGTAACGCACCTAACTTCCGCATCTGCTTCTGTATCCCACCTGTGCCACGCAGACTAAGGAGAAGTCAGGGGTATAAAAGAAAGACGTCTGCCCCTCATTGGGGCTCAGAATTTGGAGGGGAATGTAGAGGGAATCAAGGCTGATACCAAAGATGAAACGCTGTTTGCCCTGACGAATGCTGTAAATGTTGAGACGCCATTTGCCCTGACTAATGCTGTACATGCTTCTCTCCCACCTCTGTAAGCCCCTTCGCGCCAAATCCATACCACGCCTCCCGAGACCCTCCCCATTTGGTCCTACATAAAAGGAGTGCGGGGCTGTTGTTCTGGGCTCAGAATTTGGAGTCTGTCTCCTCTGGGCCCGTGCACGTAAATAAAGATCGTGCTCCTAAACCCCTCGGTGTCTGGTCGTTTCATTTTCTGTAACATTTGGTTCCCTGACTGGGAAACGACCTTACATAAATTCGGGCCGATTTGCCGCCGACTGGGCAGGGCGGGTCAGGCGCCCGGTGGCCCGGCTAGGGACCAGGGGAGCACGTGCCCTGAGATTTCTTAGGCCCCGACTGGTCGGGTCACCGGACCCCGGCCCGCGACTCCAGCCGGGAAGTGGGGGCTTCGGAACACGATCTATCAGAAGGCGCCGGATCGGTAAGTGCCCCGGGGACTGGACCCAAGATCAGGAGGGATTTGGGTCCCTCATTTGTTATACCAGGATCGAGACTAGGGAAGTCTGATCGCCGGACCCTCGCTCGGGGAGGGAATTGAATAACCTCTGAGTGCTTGAAAGTGAAACCCAAGAGTGTCTGTGTTTGTGGCTCCACGGGCAACAGCCTATGGAGCGAGAGTGGGTCCCAACCTGCGATTCCTGTGTCAGGTCGTACGGCATAACGGTTGACAGTTAACCCCAAATTCTGTTGGGGCAACCTTAGCCAAGACCGACTTCGTCCCGCGAGGGAGCAGGCCAGGCGGACGAGCGAGTGCCCCCACCCTTTGTGTGTCTGCGCCGTGCGGGAGGGAAGCCATGGGAGGCGGACCTTCTACAATTTTAGATTGCATGCTGCAGAATTTCAGCAAATTTAAAGGGCAGGACCCATCGCTTGATGCGGGCCAATTAGAGACATTTTGTACTGCAGAATGGCCGACTTTTGGGGTCGGCTGGCCCCCCGAGGGAACATTAAATCTATCCACTATAAAAGCAGTTCACCTGAAAGTTACAGGAAAGCTAGGACATCCCGATCAGTTTCCCTACATAGACAGATGGCAGGAGTTGGCCCAAGATATGCCCAATTGGCTCGGTAGGTGTGCGGGGGCTCAGGGGCGCCCTAGAGGAGGCACCGGCGGGGCACGCCTGGGTATATGTTGTCCACGGCCTCGGAGACAGCAAACTTCGGCCATCCTGGTCGCAAAGATGCAACCCCCAATTCATCAGGATCAGGGGCAGGAGGACAAATTAGTAGTCCTCCAGCCACCTCCCTACCAGCCGTCCCCTATAGCACCCCCGCAGGAGCCCCTGACTCCCCCGCCTTCTATCTCGCCCCAAGGGCATCAGTTTCCCCAAGAGCCCCTGCCCCATCCAGGCCCGTCACCGGTAGCCAGCAGACTTAGAAGCCACCAGCCCTCTCTCCAAATGTTCCTCCAGGAGGTGCAGGTGGCACCCAGAGTCAACAAGGGCAAGACTGTCCAGCCTGGACCGGTTACTTATTACTACCAGCCATTCAGTACTACTGACCTCCTGAACTGGAAACACCACACCCCTCCATTCTCGGAGAAGCCACAGGCCATGATCGAACTCGTAGACTTGATCTTCCAAACCCACCAGCCCACCTGGTTCGATTGTCGCCAACTCCTCCTGACCTTGTTTAACACTGAGGAGAGGAGAAAAATTCTAGAGGAGGCCCGGCGCTACCTTGGAGCGCATGCCCCGGCAGGAACCCTAGATCTCTCAGATTACGCAAGCCGTGCCGCCCCCGAACAACAACCCACTTGGGACCCAAACACTGAGCGAGGGCGGGCCGCCTTGGATCTGTACCGCCACTCCCTGTTACAGGGGATAAAGGCGGCGGCCAGGAAGCCCACTAATATGGCTAAGGTCGCCACCGTACACCAAAGGCCAGATGAGTGCCCCGGAGACTTCCTTGAGCGGCTCATGGAGGTGTACCGAGTGTTTACCCCTTTTGACCCAGAGGCAGCTGAAAATCAATGTATGGTAGCCATGGCCTTTGTCTCTCAATCGGCCACGGACATCAGGAGGAAACTCCAAAAGCTTGAGGGCTTCGCAGGAATGACCTTACATCAACTCCTAGCAGTTGCCGACAAAGTGTATGAAAATCGAGATGAGGCGGCTGCAGCAGCCCGCCTAGAGGACCAAAAAATGCAGGCCACCCTGTTAGCCGCCGCACTAGGAAGGCTGGCCCCCAAGGGTGGCCCGAGCAACAAAAAGGGACACTTCAAGGTAGAAAAGGACCAGTGTGCCTACTGTAAGGAGCGCGGGCACTGGAAGCGAGATTGTCCAGCTCGCAAGCGGCGTGAGGAGACGCCTGCCAGCCAGGCTGTCCCACCACCACCAACCCCCAACGTATTGGCCCTCCCCGGGTTCAACCAAGACTAGGGGCGACTGGGCTCCATCACCCTCGGTCCCCAGGAGCCCATGGTCAGGGTCAAAGTTGGGGGCCAAGACATTGACTTTATGGTAGACACAGGGGCGGAACACTCAGAAGTCACCGTCCCAGTTGGACCCCCACAGAGAAAGAAATCCTCGTGCAGGGAGCCACCGGACTCTCAGCTAGCCCCCAGAAATTTTGTGAGGCACAGAAGGTCGAACTTGGGGGCCACCAGATCTCCCATGAGTTCTTCTACCTACCAGACTGCCCTATCCCCCTACTAGGCCGAGATATCTTGACCAAGCCAGCAGCGTGGGTCACCTTCCGATCAGAAGTCGGACCTTCCCACGCCACGAACTATTGCCCTAGTGATACCACGAGAAGAAGAATATAGGCTCCACCAGGAAGACGGAGTGTCAGCTCCAGACCCACTCTGGGCTAAATACTCTGAGGTCTGGGCAGAAGACAACCCACCGGGGCTGGCCAAAGAATGAGAGCCTGTATTAGTAGAACTTATGCCCGGGGCGACTCCAAGGTGCTTGAAGCCCGCCATGGTATAGCCCCAATAATCAACAAACACCTAGAAGCAGGAATCCTGGTCCCCTGCCAGTCGCCATGGAACACACCACTGCTCCCCGTAAAGAAGCCCGATGGATCCGGTTACAGGCCAGTGCAGGACTTGATGGCAGTCAACCAGGCCACAGTCACCCTGCACCCGGTGGTCCTGAACCCGTACACTCTGTTGGGCCAGTTGTCACCGACTGCTACCTATTTTACCTGCCTAGATTTGAAGGACGCCTTTTCCTGCATCCCCCTGGCCCCGCAGTCACAGGCCATATTTGCTTTCAAGTGGGAGGACCCAGTATCCGGGGAGAAATCCCAGCTAACTTGGACAAGGCTACCGCAGGGATTCAAAAACTCCCCCACCATTTTTAGTGAGGCCTTAGCTAGAGACCTGCACCTGTTCAGGGATAAATACTCGGAGGTCACCCTGCTCTAATACGTAGATGACCTGTTATTAGCCGGACGGGGGATAGAGGACTGCCAAACCCACACCAGTGTCCTGCTCCAGTTACTGCAAGACCGAGGGTATCGAGTGTCCCAGAAAAAGGCGCAACTTTGCTAAGCAACCGTCAGGTACCTAGGGTTCCAAATTAGTCAAGGGCAGCGGACTCTCGGGGTAGAAATAAAAGCAGTCATTAAGCAAATGGCAATCCCAACAACCAGAAAGCAACTCAGGGAATTCCTAGGAGCAGCAGGTTTCTGCAGCCTATGGATACCTGGCTATGCCCAAATGGCAAAGCCCCTATATCAGGCCACAAAAGACCCGGACACTGAGCCATTCCTTTGGGCATCTGAGCAAGAAGAAGCTTTCCAGCAAATTAAAGACTGCTTTAACTAGCACACCAACCCTAGGGCTCCCAGACCCCGAAAAGCCATTTTGGCTTTACGTACATGAAAAGAATAAAGTAGCCCTAGGTGTACTAACCCAAGATTATGGACCTTGGAAAAGACCAGTAGCATATATATCCAAGCAATTGGATAACGTTGTGGCCGGCTGGCCACCGTGCTTGAGGGCAGTCGCGGCAGCAGCAGTCCTACTGAGGGAGGCTGACAAACTGACCTTTGGTCAAGAGACACACCTTTATCTGCCCCACTCCGTGCACAGCCTCCTGGAGGGAGCCGGGCACCGGTATCTGTCCAACCCACGCCTTGCTCAGTACCAAGGACTACTCCAAGGGAACCCCCGAGTCCACCTAAAAACGGTACGGTCTATCAACCCCTCCACGTATCTGCCAGCAGAGCACGGGGCCCCTGACCATGATTGCATGGATGTCACCGACCAGGTCTACACCTTCTGGCCTGACCTGAAAGAGCAGCCTCTGCCTCACGACAGTTGGACGCTGTACACTGACGGAAGCAGCTACCTGACGGAGACCGGGGAGCGCCGCGCAGGCTATGCAGTCACCACCCAGAACACAGTCATAGAAGCGAAGGCCGTCCCAGCTGGGTGGTCAGCCCAATGGGCCGAACTGTTTGCGCTCATACGAATCCTGGAACTAAGTAAAGAAAAAACTGTCAACATATACACAGACTCAAAATATGCCTACGCAACCCTGCATTTCCTTGGAGCAATCTACAGAGAAAGGGGCCTCCTAGCCACGGAAGGAAAGGAAATTAAAAACAAATGAGATACTCAGGCTGCTGGAAGCCATAAAGGCCTCGACCCAGGCGGCCGTAATCCACTGTCGCGGTCATCAACGAGGTCACACCGAAGAAACAAAGGGAAATAACTTCGCTGACCAAGCCGCCAAGAAGGCGGCTCGTGGGCCACCTGAACCAATTGCTGCCCTCAACCCACTGCTGGGGGTAAGTCCAGCCGAACAGGACTACAGCCCAGAAGAAAATCAGTGGGCCAGCCAGATCCGAGCCCAGAAGACATCAGGAGGACTTTGGAAACTGGAGGATGGGCGTATTTACATACCGCAAAGTCAAAGTCGGAACATCATCCGGAATTGCCACCGTCTGACTCATCTAGGAAAGACCAAATTGAGCCAACTCCTTGGGAAATATCTCTGTATTCCATCCCTAGACACCCTTTGTGCTACCATCTCCTCCCGCTGCCAAACTTGCGCCCAACATAACGCGAAGGCACCCAGGACCACCAACCCAGGAATCCAGTATATCGGGAGGCAGCCCTTTGAAGACCTCCAGCTAGACTTCACGGAACTCAGGCCGAGCCACGGGTATAAGTATCTCCTGGTATTAATATGCACCTTTTCAGGGTGGGTAGAAGCCTTCTCTGCTCGCACAGAGAAAGCCCACGAAGTAGCACGGATACTGCTCCAGGAAATAATCCCACGGCACGGGTTGCCCTTCAGTCTCCAAAGTGACAACGGGCCCGCCTTTACTGCAAGAGTAATCCAGCTACTGACCCAAGCCTTAAAACTAAGATGGAGGCTTCATGCTGCCTACTGACCTCAAAGCCAGGGCAAAGTAGAACGAATGAACCGAACTCTAAAAGAGACTCTAGGAAAACTTTGTCAAGAGACTCTCCTACCCTGGCCAGATGTCCTGCTGCATACCCACTTCCAAGTTAGGTACACCCCAAATTCAGCAGGGTACACCCCATACGAAATCCTATATGGAAGGGCAACCCCTATAACCCGAATCCCTGCTACCACAGACTTAACCACCTTAGGGGAGGCCCACCAAGCCTCCTACCTTAAAGCCCTAGGTCAAGAGTTAGAGAAAGTCAGGCAGGCCCACCTTGGGCAAGAAATAGTGCCAACAGGGGGGCCAGCCCACTCCCATAAGCCAGGACAGTATGTTTGGATAAAAGACTGGAAAAAAGAGTCCCTCCAACCCAAATGGGTCGGGCCCTACCTAATACTGTTAACTACCCCCACCGCCTTAAAAGTTGCAGGTATCACTCCATGGATCCATCACACCAGGGCCAAGGTTGCCGCTGACCCTGAGGAAGCCGACCCAGGACCGAAGCAGGGGCCAGGCCGAATCCCAGCCCTAAAACTGCGAAGGCCCTGCCAAGATGGGGTAGAAGAGTGAACTGTCGCAGAACCAGCGCTACCTGCCGCCACCTCCAGCACTAGACCCCCACCAGAAAAGACTGAATAATTTGCCCGTAACCCCGCTCACCACGAGAATGCTCCCTGTAATTCTAGCCCTTCTTTCCCTCGTTCCCTACCTGGTGCAACCCACTACGTGGCAATATAATGAAACCATTATTGTCCAAGAATATAGAAAGGAAGGGAATTGGCTAACTATAGCCACCATAGGCACCAAAAATTGCCAGGGGCTTTGCCAAGGGAAAAATAGAAATCGAGATTCCGGGGGTAATGTTCCATAGCTTAAACGGATGGTTCTGGTTCAGAGACCCCTTTATCTGTTTCAAGGAGGACCAGAAAGATCAGACCTGCAACTGGTGGCCAGATACCTATGGGGGCTGCGCTTACAAAACTTGCCGGGTCCACCCGACAAACGGCAAAGAAGTTGTTATAACCTTAGACAAGGCAGAGGATAGTATCTGGGAAAAGGGGATAAGAGGAAAAGTTTATGTAGGCATGACCCACTCAGAACCAGTGGGAGATATCATAGTTACCAAGAAAAAGGAACTATTTAACGGCCTCCACCAAGTAAAAATCATTCAAAGGACCGTTGAGCAGGCCGAACCTCAAGTCCACCAGACTGGAACCCCTTTCCTGAATAACCCTAATCCAGGAGAGGGCGACCCTCCTCAACCTCAGTGCCCCAGGGAACTTCTCAGAATGCTTTCTCTGCACTTCCCTAAGTAAGCCCCCGCTCATTGCAGTCCAGGTAAATGCCACCCCTCACACCAACACCAGCCAAAAAGGACACTTGGGGCCTGTCCAGGCCCCTTTATACCAGTCACCAGAGAGGGAGTACTACCCAAACAGTACCAGCTGGTGCAAAGGAGTAGGGGCACGTAACCTCGAGCCCCCACTAGACCTATTCTTTTGGACCAATCAAACAGTCCCCAAAATAAACTGCTCAGACTCTCATGACTACCTCCTCGTAGCCCTAGCACCCCAGCTACTAGCTTATCCACCTGGAGAGCTGGAAGCAAAGTACATAAACTCCAGCCTCCACACGAGGACCATATTTCTCCCAGTACTAGTAGGCCTAAGCTTTGCGGCTTCCATAACCAGTATCAGTGTCGGAGGGGCCGGACTAACCACCAGTCTGCAATCTCGAGACACCCTCCACCAAGAGTTACACGAGGCCCTGGGGTCGGTATCGGAGTCCATGGCCTCCCTGCAATGCCAGGTCCTTTCCCTTGCTAGAGTAGCCCAGCAGAACCGCCAAGCCCTAGACCTCCTTACCACAGACAAAGGAGGGACCTGCCCATTTTTGGGAGAGGAGTGTTGTTATTTTGTCAATGAAAGTGGACTAGTTGAGGAAAATCTGCAACGCATAAATAATCTTAAAGATAGGTTGTGACCTAGCTCTGGGACGGGGGCCGCGCCCTGGTGGCAGAATACCCTCCTCTCCTTCCTAGCTCCTGTCCTGGGACCCTTAGTCATCCTCATACTAGTCATCACCATAGGGCCATGGGCCATCAGAACAGTAGTTAGTCAACTAGAGGGGGCCCTAGTACGGAAGACTACCAGTCACATCCTCATGCTCCAACAGCAACAGGAGCAGAGGACCCCATTTCTGGGTGCAAAGACAGACAAAAGCGCTGTCTAAGCACCCACAGAGGGGAATGATAAGGAACTCCCCATAAACCAAGAGCACCATACAGAAATTTTAAACTTCCGCTTCTGTCACTTGCTTCTGCTAGGTAGCCCATCTAGAGCCTAGAATATTTCCAAATAAGGTAACACACCTAACTTCTGCATCTGCTTCTGTATCCCACCTGTGCCACGCAGACTAAGGAGAAGTCAGGGGTATGAAAGAAAGACGTCTGCCCCTCATTGGGGCTCAGAATTTGGAGGGGAATGTAGAGGGAATCAAGGCTGATACCAAAGATGAAACGCTATTTGCCCTGACGAATGCTGTAAATGTTGAGACGCCATTTGCCCTGACTAATGCTGTACATGCTTCTCTCCCACCTCTGTAAGCCCCTTCACGCCAAATCCATACCACACCTCCCGAGACCCTCCCCATTTGGCCCTACATAAAAGGAGTACGGGGCTGTTGTTCTGGGCTCAGAATTTGGAGTCTGTCTCCTCTGGGCCCGTGCACGTAAATAAAGATCGTGCTCCTAAACCCCTCGGTGTCTGGTCGTTTCATTTTCTGTAACAGAACAAGCAGAATGGGGAAACTGAGACAGGCAGTTAAACAAGCAGCTGCAGCCATCTAGTAAATCCTATCTTCCCTAAACTGAGAACACTTAAGAGTAAATGGTTTTACTCTTCTCCTCAACCAGAGGGTAAATTTCTTAAATCACCCTACTCAGGGAGATAGCAGAAATCCAATTAGTATCATTTGCCTACCACACCCAAGGACAGATGAAGATAAGGGCATAAATCTCGTTTTGGCATATCAGCATAAAACTGATGAATATTCTATTGAGATACTCACCAAAGATCTCCCCTAAACTCCAGCCTTTAAAACCCCTCAAAACAAATGTCTCCCGTGCTGTCCCTCAAGGAGCATACTACTCCTTTCCCATCCCCCTCTCCTTTCCCACAGGCATGCATCTCCTAAATCCTAAGGCTTGCAACCTGGGAGCAATGCGCAGTAGCAGTTCCTCCCAGACAGACCCCCTGAACCTGTCCCCAAGGCCCCTTTTCTCTGACTTTGCAGTGAGCAAAAGCAGTCCCACCAAGGCTCATTTCATTCCTGTAACATTTCCAGAGCGCTAAGGCATCCCCTCCGTAGTCTCCCTCCTATTGCTGCTCTCCTAAGCCCTTCCTTGTTTCACTGTCCCCAGCTTTAATACATGTCCTCTAAAAATCACCTGGATGCGTGTTGGGAATTTTTTCTTGCACGAAGTCAAGAACTCACACACTACTGGCCCGACCTAGGCAGACCTGCTCAGGGCCAGGTCCTGTTTCCAGTAACATTAGAAATGAAATGACGTAACCCAGGCCCAGAGCACAAGGCAAATGGAGAACAGAGGGCTCCTGGTCACCAGCTTGGTGCAAATGGCAGGAATCTGGGTCTCCTGTAATGTAAAGGAAGTTTATATCCCAGGCTCCTCTGGGCAGAACAGCTACTTCTAATGGGGTTTTGGATTTGAAAGACACTGGTAAGCCCTGGTGGGTGTGGTTCAGTGGTTGGAGCGTTGCTCTGTAACCAAAAGGTTGCAGGTTCGATTCCTGGTCAAGGCACAAACCTAGGTTGCAGGTTCATCCCTGGTCTGGACACTTATGATTCCGAGTCCCAGCATGAATTCTCAGTCTGGGTGCATACGGAGCAACCAGTTCATACTGCTCTCATTTTGGTGTTTCTCTCCCCTTCTCCATTCCTCTCTGTCTCTGAAAATGTCCTCAGGTGAGGGAAGTAGGGAAGGAAGGAAGGCAGGCAGACATTGCTGAGATCTTGTTGACTTAAGAATGTACAAGCCATAGAGAATTTTTATAAAAATTTATTTGAGTCAAACAGGATACGCCTGGAGGTAACATCTCAACAGACTGAGAAAAAATGCTTCCTAGAATGAGGACACAGTCACTTTATGTATTTGTGTCCCCAGACCCTTTGGGTTTAGTGACCCAAATCTAGGTGCCGTGGGCTCCACTTGAATGAGCCTGAGTTCGGAAAATCAGAGCAGAAACTTTATTCTTCGATCAATGAATGGAGTAAGGGTGACCTCATGCTTAGAAGACACCTCCCCATGGTTAAGATTTGGGGCCTTTTTAAAGAAACTGGTTGTGGGGCAAGAGATAGAGTAGGAATGGGGAAGTCCTGAGACAATGCAGCTGTCATCAATCGGCATCCTTATTTTTGAGAATCGCCTTGTGACATGTGGCAAGGAACCAGGCTTGCGCACCAGAGCTTTAGTTGACCACTGTTTCACTTTTGCCTCATAAATAAATTAGCACTGTGGTTTCCTCCCAAGTCAACAATCAAGGAGGATTGTGGGAAATTGCATGCATAGAAGCTTAAGTAAAAACCCTATAAAAGCCTGTAACTGTTCAATAGAAGAGGACCATTCCCTTGTCAGAAATGACCTGCTCCCATATCTTGGGGAAGTGTACTTTTATTAAGAAATCTCACTTCATTTCCTCGCTTATCTTTGTGTAGTCCATTCAGTTTTTTGTTTGCGACCACCAAGACCTGGACTCCGTCTCCATCTGCAACAAGTTGGTGAGTGAGCCAGGAGGTCTTCTGTGGAAGCGCCAAAGCAGTAGGACAGCTCCTCATGGCCATGGTGGTTGGAGGAGACTTTCGCTCTTTCTGTCTCCTTTCCATTCCGTTTTCCGATACCTTGGGATGCCCTGGCTCCCTGAAGAGAGTTTACTGCTTTTGTGTGAGCATGGGTTGAGCAGTTAAGAGCCAAAAAGAGTGCCCACCACTTAAAAGTCTCCCATGTGAAGAATACCTGGCTGTGGATTGAGGAAGAGATACTAGGTCCCCCACCAGGCACAAGAAAATGTCGATGCAACAAGGCACCCTGTGAAACATAACATTGTCCCCTCCCTGTGGCTCTTCGTTTAGGACTATTGTAACTTTCTGAAAGGGTTGCTGGGCACATCTCGCTTCTTTTCTGTGTCCTGTTGTACTGTCAGCCTTATTCATAAGCCAACCACGTTCCTCCTAAGACTTGCTTCACCCACTGAGTTTTGGCCTCTCTATTTGTACCTCTTCCCTGTCTGTCTCTTCTGCAACTGAAACGATTGTGGCTTTGCTCTAGCGCTGAACATAGGTCAAGGTTGGTGGCTCCTTTCCGTCAGTACTACCCTAGTGCAGGTGAGCCTTTGCCTCCCCTTTCCTGCCTATATCACCATTGTTTGCACCGTCATTGGCTGGAGGCCATTAACAGGCATCTCCTGATGCTTTGTTATCAGAAGTGGCCGATAAGTACCCTACTCATAAGTACCCTACTCAGGCGACGGCACAGCCTTTGACAGTTCATTCCAAGTGGGAACAGGTGACCTTTTACCTGTATCCCCTGAGAATCCTTTTGGGGGCCTTCCCAACCCAGGTCAGGTTTGTAAAATATCTTAAGAAAATAGATAAATTAGAATGCTGCTGCCCCCTCTGCACTCATGAAGAGCAGAGGAAACTAGTTTGAATTAATCAGTTTCCCCTCTGGTACTTTACAGAGAAAGGCATACCTCTCCTCTTTAGACATCTTTTATGTTTTAGTACTGTAAATCCTCAGGACAAGAGAGACCCAGGACCACATAATTGGAGGATTTTCCCCTCGTACTTAGGAACCGCCTGTCTAGATTGAGAAGTTTTCCTTTGGTCTCCAGTCTTTTTGGGAAATGTTTCAAATGATTGGTACAGTCCCCTGCCCCCCACAGCTCCTTGCAGGAGTCCAACTTACCTGGACTCTTCGTTTGGCAGGCCATGTCCAATTTAACTGAAGCCTCTGCGTTACATCCCAGGAAAGAGGGTACAGTTAGTCCTTGGGAACTCTCGTTTGTTTTCTGCTGGCTGGTGCACCCAAGCCTTTGTGCTACCAGAGACGTCTGGTAGCTTAGAATGGGAGGATAATGGGAGATGCCCTGTAACCCAATAGAGATCTCCCTGGGCAAACAACAGGGGGTGCCTCTAGCCAGCCACGGAGTTCCACTCTCTCTTTCTCTTCCTTAGGTACATCATGGACAAGATAGGAAATATACCCCCATCCCCTCAGGATACCCTTTGGGATGCATTCTTAGAAATTGGGATAAATTCGTCCCTGAAAATCTCAAGAAAAAGAGGCTAATATTCTTTTGCAGTATAGCTTGGTCTCAGTATAAACTAGGAGATGGGAAAGTTTGACCTGAAAATGGGAGCAAATAATTACAGCACCATATTCCAGTTAGACCTGTTTTGTGGAAGGTTAGGCAAATGGTCAGAGGTTCCCTATGTTCAAGCCTTAATGGCACTGCATCGCAATCCAGCCCTTTGTTCTGGGGCAAGGGAGGCAGCCCCTCTAGGTGTCAACAATGCCGTTATAGATGACCCCCTTCTAAGCTCCTCACCTGTCTCTGAGGGGGAACCAAGTAGGCCCCAACGTCCTGCAGCCTCTGCTGCCACCTCAAAAGAATCAACCTCTCCTCCACCCTACTCTCCAATATTTCCAAAATTACCAGCTGAAAAGAAACCTAGACCAGTGGGACATACTCAGAGTGGAACCCCCTGTCTCCCCACTGCTGCTGCCCACCTGCCCCTGATGAAAGTAGCAGGCACCGAAGGCCCTATTCGGGTGCATGTACCCTTTTCGATAACCGACCTGCGGCAATGCAAAGATAGACCAATGCCTATCGAAGTCTAAGGGCTGGCTTCCTGCGAGCAATGAGCAGTGAGCCCACCAATCTGGCTTAGTAACCAGAGGTGAAGCCAAACTTCAGTGGATAGAAACAATAATAGTGACCTACTCAGGCCATGAAATACCTCAGGGTACTCAAAAGCCCAGCCTAAAATGCCCTGAATCAATTTTTTCCGCCCTGTCTCCCAAAGATTAAAGATTACCAAAATCTTTATGGGCAGCTGGCCGTTGCTGCCAGCAGGTGTCCTATTTAACTGCCTTTGCCGAGAGGGTCTGTGCTCCTCCCAGACAGAGCCACAGAACCCTTCACGGAGGCATCGAACTCTGCAGCACTGAAATCAGAACTGCCCAGCCATCAGGTTACCCAGTTTTCACCTATATTGCCCTGAAAATTGTGGGATAGCTCTAGGTGTTCGAGGACAACCTGTTTGCTTTCAGGCACATCCCTAAGAATATTTCTCACGTCATTTGGACCCTGTGCACCAGGATGCCCCTATGCCCACAGGCAGTAACCTCAGTCGCCATGCTAATTGACAGAGCCAGTCCCCTTACGCCAGCTTCCCCATTCATCTTTGTTTCCCATGCTGTGTCAGCCTTCTTAAAAGTTCATGAACAGCACTTCTCTACTCCATAACAGACCGCCTACCAGTGACAGACCGCCATTGTCTTGCACCTCCGTAATACCCTCAACCTGGCTCCACTATTAGTCCTCCCCGATCCAGAACCCTACCCCCTTCCCCATGGTTGCCTTACCAGCAGAGATGGTTTTTAAACCACGAGTGACCTCTTAGACATTTCCTTTAGCAGTCCAGGCTTGCTCTGTTCTGTGGTAGCTCTTGTAAATGAAATTTTTAGGTAAACTATGTCATAGTTTGCCCACATGAAACACATACAGCACACTGCCCTCTGAAATCAGCCCAAGTTGCCAAACTCCTAGCCCTTACTAAAGAGCTTATACAATGGCAAAAGACAAAACTACCACTACACCTACTAGGTATGAGGACAAGGCATTCTGGACATCACTCGTTCATAGGGTCACCAAGAGTTGGAATTGACTGAACAGAACGTGACACACAGATAGGCCCTTGGAGTCAGGCTGTTGGCACACTTTGTAAGTTCCACAGACAGCTGACCTCACCGATGGGCATATATGTGCTAGTTCACTGCCCAGCACATACCGCAATGGCTATAGAAAATGATAGAGCTAACAAAGGTGCTACATGGACCTCATTCACCCTCTCTGTTCTCCACCGAGCTTGCAACCCTACCTTTTATCCCCAACTGATATTACTAGCTATCAGGCAAACACCCCACAACCTGAAAACGAAATGGCTACAAAAAGGTGCCAAGCATTTCTCAGATGGATTACACATTGGACCAAATGGACAAACTGTGGCCCCTATCCTTTGACCTTTCGGCCTGTACTAATCTCCCATCAAATGGGACATATGTACAAATGAAATGATCAAGAACCTAAAAGACAATTGTTTCTGCCCTGGTGTCCACAACATTTCTAACCATATTATTTCCTAGTGCACACCCTGTCAATCTCACCAAGTTTTCGGGAGGTAACTGGTGCACCCCAGGGAGTCCTCCAAGACCCACAGAACACTTTACGGCACCCTGAATGGACTTTATAGGTTTACCTCCAGCCTTAGGCTATTCTCACTGCTTGGTTATTGTCTACACATTTATTGAATGGACTGTTCTATGCTACTAGACATGCTGATGCTACAAAAGTTATAAATAAACTAATAACATTATTCCTTGTTTCAGCATTCCTTTAAGAATTGAGTTGATCAAGGAACTCACTTTACAGCAGAAATAAATCACTTCTTGAAAAGACCCGGGAATAGTCATTAAAATTCCATACCCCGACCATCATCCCTAATCCTCAAGGCAAATGAAACATAAAAATCTAGACATAAAAAGAACTCTAGGAAAAAAATCTGTCTAGAAATGGCTAAAATAACCAGAAGCATTATCCCTGGCACTTAAAAGATCCAGCTACTCTAAACTGACCCATTTTGAAATGGTTTTTGGTTATCCCATGCATGCTGGCATTTCTAAACCTTCCATTCCTGGATTGGATGAGCATCTGGGGGACTTGAGCGAACAAGTCAATACTATTACTAGTCATTCACAAGAACTCTAATACTTGGAGCATATCATCAACACATAAAAAAGAGTCCGATCTTCACTGGCTGCCAAGCCTTTCCATCACTCCCAGGAGACGGAGTAGACATCAAAATATTTAAAAGAAAGCATGCATCGTCACTTCATTTGGAGAGGACTTAGGAAGTACTGCCAACCATCTATACTGTCATCAAGATAAAAGTTCTGGAATCACACGAGACACACCAGGCTACATCCAGTTCATAACCTCCATGACAATTAGAAGGCCATCCCCTGAGTGACTTCCTCAGGCTCTACGCAGAAGCAGACGATACAGCTTTACCCAAGAATTTTATTTCCATTTGTCTTCCCTCAACACCTCTCCTCTCCCTGACCTGGAAAATTTCCTGACTTAGTTCAACAAAACCCTTCCTCTCTCATTGACAGCACAATTAGAGGTTGTTTGTCTTAACCTATTCTCCGTCCTCTCCCTTTCGAATTGAGTCTCGCTTCAACTAACCCGTACTGCTTTTTCAGCAATTCTTGAACGACCCCAACACTGTCTCACAGCAGCCTTCCAAATCCTGCCCACCTTAACCAATCGGTCTCACTTTTGGTAACGTCAGCCTCTAGGTAATGCGCAAGACCCTGAACTCGCTTTCATTCCTGCCAGTGCGAACCCCTGGCGGACCCATCCTGAACCGTGGCCTTATGGATGGAGATGGCATCTACACGCAGGAGGACAAAAAACCACTCTGTTTCCCCAGATGGTAGAGTGATTGGGCATTGGGAAACTTCCACGGACATTCAAAATCTATCCTTTACTCAGGGGAAGCTATTGGAGGGAAATTTTTCACTTTTATCTTTTTTTAAGATTTATTTTTAGAGAGAGGGGAAAGGAGGAAGAGAGAGGGAGAGAAACATGATGTACAAGAGAAACAGCAATTGGTTTCCTCTCTCACACCCTCATCTGGGGACCCAACCCACAACCCAGGCATGTGCCCTGACTGGAAATCAAATTGGCAACTTTTCAGTCCACAGGCCAACAGTGAATCCACTGAGCCTCACTAGCCCAGGCTTTTACTTTTCATTAAAAATAAAAATGGCACTAGATCCCTCCTAGGTAACGTACCAAAAACAATACTTAATCAAAAACTGTGGTTTGATTCCACAGACAGCACCTTCGAACCCTCTTTAGATGTTATAAATGAGTCCAAGATTGATTAATATGATACATTTGCCTAGTCTCTGAGCAATATTCCTGGTTTGTAGGTCACACAAATGGGACCTGGAAAAACCTGGCTGTTCCCCTGGTTGGTCTGCGTGATACCCAGGACTGCATAGGCATGGACCGAAGTTCTGGAATGACCTGGTCAGGTAATGATACCATCTCTATAGCTGCCAAAATCGAACCACAGGTCTTCTCTACCAGGTATTTCATAACCCGTTTTGCTCTTACAACCTGACAGAGGTTCATGGGAAAGAGAGATATGGAGATGCCAATATAGCTAATGACAAAGGTCATGATGAATATCAGACCGCAACCTGGTAGTCAGACGTTGCACTCTGACCTTGTCCATGAACAGCTCTGGTCTCTATGTGGCAATAAGATATCTAAGGGGTTCCTGCCCAAATGTCAGGGCCATGTGGCCTTAGATTCCTGGCTCCTTCCCTCCCCAGGTATCCCACTTGTAATACCAGTTAAATTACAAACCTGGACACCTTCCTACCTAAAGCAGCACCACCTAGATGTGTCCAATGAGACGACATAGACAGTCCACCCATATATCTCAACACTGATTCAATAAACACCCCTTTTTCAGGTTTGGGGGCTTCTGAGCAAGAAGCAGCAATCCTAAGCATTTCCAAAGTAATAGAACACGAATGGACTGCCCCTGTGCGGGCCTTGGCAGCACGCCGATCAGGAGTTAGCAGTTTAACCTCTGTACTCCCAAAATCAGCATCTTCCGGATACAATGGCTGCCCAGCAAGGAAAAACGTGAGTGGTCATTGATAAACAATGCTACTTCTGTGTAAAGAAGACAGGAGAAGTGATGTCCCATCTGAACCATTTAAAAGAGCAGATCAGCATTCTACATCAAGTAAATTAAGCTCAGCCGTTTAATTGGACTGACCCATTCTCAGGAATGGGAGACTGAAATGATTGGATGGAACACGGAACCATGTGTTTGGATGTGTTCTTTTCTGCTTACCCTTCATTGTTACCATCCGTGTCCTTTCCTTTTGCAAACCCCTTACCTATCGACTTCCAACTTGAGCCTTGTCTCCACAGCAATCGACCTGGCTCCTAGCCTGTGAAACTTCATGTCAAGTTTTAAACAGGTAAATGAAAGGACTAACCCCACCTGAATGTCATAAAGACCACTTTAAACTAAGAACATCTAAACAAACAGTAGTTTCAAGGGGGATAAAAGCCTTCTCTCAACTTCCCTCTGATGAGTAAAGCAGGTCTTTCTGAGGACTCCGCTCCCATAAGCCCTCTCTGAGGGCGTCTCCTGAGAGGGGGAAGGCACCCTTAGCATCAGGACCTGCCAAGGAGCTATGTAAATAAGCCCTATCGGGACCTTCCACACTGTCCCACTGATGCCTTAACACCCGCTACCCCATCCCATTACGCCGGCCCCAATCACTTGAACCTAAGTTGGTAGAGGAAAAGATTTCCTCCCAATAACACTTTCTAGATATTTCTAGATATGCCAAAAGTATGCTCAAATACATAAGGGAATTTGGAAACCTTGACTTTGAAGGTGGAAGAATTCAATGTACATGTATTAAATGTTCATTCAATGTACATTGATTAAAAAGATTTCTGGAATTCCTTTTAAATTAATCTCAGTCAAGCTTGGGTAGTCATCCTCTGTGTTAAATATCTGAAGATTTTCTTTTTATTTCCTTGGTGAGAAAGCTATAAACCCCTTAGGCTGGGATGATCTGTGGTCCTGACTCCCCGTGCGCATTTAATCTATAGTCTCAAGGGGCGTTTGTCTGGTGTGAGTTGTAGCCATCTTATCACTGGGGGTAGCAGAGAGAGGACAACTCAGGAAGGACAAGCAGAAGCTAATGAAAGCCAATGACATGTAAGGGGGTGGGCAATGAGATTCCTACCCCCTTTTTAAATGTTGAATATCAACAAACTGGGTAGCAAATTGACAACTTATTCACAGAGAGAAAATAATTATTTCAAGTTACACAAAAAATAAAAACAATATTCTGGGTTTATCTTAGAGGTGGATTTATTATTTACAGTCATGCTGGTGTCAAAAGAAGGGAAGAAATGAAACTTTCAGTGGAGACAGTTCCTTAACAGAAGCCCTATATCTGCTTCTTCCCTGTGCATGTTAAGCAAAGTCTAGTTAAACTTTTGCACTGAAACTGGAGGAGCCATGAAAAGATAAGCACGTAGCTTCTGTATTGAGTATTTGTGGTGTGAGGACCGTGAGGTAGGTGAAGGATGCAGAATGCTCAATTAGAGTGGCAGAGTGTTATGAACAATGGGGGGAAATGTTAGAAAAAGAAATCTAGATGCTTGACACAATCTCAATTTTCTTTTAAAATGTAGATGAACAGTAAAGGGTGGGTAGGGCCAGTACTGCTTTTTCAGTGGCCTTGAAGATAACAGTGATTGAGCTTATTATTAATAAGTATTTCAGGGAAAGGTGGATAGCCACTGGCTCTCGGGATTCGGTGCTCAGAGGTCACTGTTTAAGAGGTTTGAGACAAACTAGATTATCTATTTACCTATTTTACATCTAGTCCGCTCTTCAAGAGTGTAAGCTTCACAGGGACGGGCATTTTTGTTGAATCACAATGAAGAAGGTTGTAGTGAGGATTAAGTAATACAGGAAAGCCCTCATGGTTGACCATGGGTGCTGTTTAACTCACTGTAGGATCGAGTTCACTTAAAGCCAATATGAATATCTAACAGGTTTGAACTTGAGCTTTGGCTGCAGTCACCTGTAAATTTTGGAAAACTTATAAGGAAAGTTCATTATACCATTTTGGAGTTCTTATTGTGGCTTACTTTCTTTCCCTTTTCAAGTATTCAGGTGTGTTAGAAACCTCATACATATATGCAGATATACTTATTTAGCCCTCATTTCACAATGTCAAGTACTAACAAAAGAAAAATTATGAAATGAGAACGTAGTCATTGGAATGTTAGAAAATGTCTACTGGAAAGATAAAGTCTTATTTTACCAACTGGCACAACTAATTTTGAGATATGTTAAGCCACACAATGTTAGGTTAAAGGATGTAAAGCTTTTCTGCTTCTATATGTAAAGTCTATAGGGAGTGAAAGATTATAGATAATAGTTTCAAAATTACTAATGTGAAAACAAAGACATTTTTGATATTTGAAACTTATTTTGTAAGAAAAATATCCTCTTTTCATCATTATGCAACAGAGCAGAAGAGACATTGATTTGCAAAAGAGTTTTTTTAATTAACCAGCTGAAAATGTTCACCAGGTGTTTTAGCAATTCATTGAATTATCAACACGTACTAAGATTCAATTAAAGATGCCACAAAACAAGGCCCAATGTAATCAATTCTGTTAGAATTAAGAATAATCCTTTGAATGATGTTTGTTACAATGATAAATGATTTGAACACCTTAACCTGCAAATAGAATTAAGATGGCTCTCCAAAAGACATTGTTTTTAAGTATTTTGTTCACAATTGATATCACAAGTTTCGGTTTAATGAATGGAAAACATTAAATATTTTGTAAATATTCTGTTTCGTGTTAAATTTACTCACAAAATTTAGCATTCAATGGTGGAACTTTTCTGTTGCAATTATTATTGCTTTAATTGTGGTTTCCTCCTTCCTTCTACATTTATTAATTAAAATTCTACTGGAAGGAAGATTTGTTATTTCAACCATGTCTATCAGTATGAACTCATGGATATATACATTATTCTTTGGTTGTGATACTGATGCTCACATTGTCCCAGCTTTGGCCCCTGAGAGCTCTTTGAAGTTGGCTCCTGTGGCCTTTTCATATACTCCTATCCTCTTTTGTTTTAAACATTTCCTTACTTTCTTTGGTGCTTTAAGAGGCTCCAGCCTCATCTTGTATTTTTCCTGTGCAGCCCTTGAACCAGGAACCATGGTTCCTTTTACTTACAATGTTACTTAGAAAACTAGACAGGAGCATGAGGTGATCTCATTCCTGTTACTTCTACTCCTATGGTATTACTGCATAGACGCCCCTCAGTGGACAAAGCTAGGAAATACATCTATGTATTAATATATACAAACCATGTATACACACATAATGTATATTTCTGTTGATATAGCTAGACATATTAAAATAAATGAGTTCATAATGATATCTCCCACCCTCAGCACCAGAGGTTCATTCTAACCCCACCTCCATCCTTGTTTATTTGTAACTTCTTTCTCTGACAATGAGAAACCTATCTCCTGTTATCTAAAAACTATTAACTTATTTGTCAAACTTTGTGTGTGAACTGGTTATGTACAGTTTGTACAGAAATGCTAACTTGTACCCCTGTGAAAAACAAATTTACCAACAGGATTACAGGGCTTGCCTTTTGACCTTTAGCTTCACAATGTCCAGTCAAAACATTACACTGTAAGAATTGGCATTTAGATTTTTTAAATTCATAATTCTGCGACTTTTTCAGACAAACGATGTGTGTGTGTGTTTCTGAAACAATGAAAAATATAAATGTATAAACCTATTTTTTAAGAACAATACTTTATTTTAAGATTTTATTTATTTTTAGAGAGAGGGAGAGACAGAGAGAAACATCCATGTGTGAGAGATATATCAACTGGTTGCCTCTTGCACACCCTCAACTGGGGAACCTGGGCCGCTGCCGAAGCATGTGCCCGACTGGGAATTAAACCCGCAAATTTTCAGTTTGCAGGCAGGCACTCAATCCACTAAGCCACACCAGCCAGGGCTAAATGTATCCTATTTTCCAAGTTGATCTATCATGGGAATCTAGATACTCTAGGTACAGAGTGGAAGTGAACAAGAAAACCACTTAATTCATTTAAATCACTTAAAATGGGATAGGTTCCTCACACAATTCTAATGTTATATAGATAGACCACTAGAGAACAAAACTTTTAAATTCTTTTGATGGTTATATTGTGACTTTATAGAAGATAGAATATTTAAATGTAGCAATCTTAACCAGCAAGAGACTATTTCAGGGTGGACATTTGCATTATTACCTTGCAACAG
Source organism: Mormoops blainvillei (assembly GCA_004026545.1). Taxonomy (NCBI): domain Eukaryota; kingdom Metazoa; phylum Chordata; class Mammalia; order Chiroptera; family Mormoopidae; genus Mormoops; species Mormoops blainvillei. The sequence goes on along the minus strand of PVJD01003224.1, from coordinate 28,861 downwards.
TTCTGCAGTATGTGATTTTCAAACCTAGAGATCTGCAAAATCAAAAGTTAAGAAAATGCCCATTCGACATTAGAAAGTATGGTATCTAGTAATTACAGCAGTTGGGAAACGTATACTAAGAAAATTGTTGCAGGAAAATGTGGATGATTTTCTCAATTTCCTAGCCTGAATACCTTCAGATTTAATAATTTAAAAAACACTTTAATATGTTTATTGATTTTAGAGAGAGAGGAAGGGGGAGAGAGAGGAGAGGGGAGGGGAAGAGAGGGGAGGAGATCGATGTGTGAGAGAAACATCGCCCATACGTGCCCTGACTGGGAATCGAACCTCCCAACCTCTTTGGTGTACAGAATGATGCTCCAACCAACTGAGTCACACTGGCAAGGGCAAAGCCTTAGTTTTGTCATCTGAAAAATGAGGTAACAATATTTATCTTGCAGTATTGTCATTATGATTAAAAATAACAAAAGTTCTTGGGCCATATAGTAGGTGTTCAATGGTAACTATTATCCATAATTTGTCACAGTCTCTCTCCATGGCCAAGCACAGGGTATCTTGCTGAGTAAGTGCTCAATAAATACCTGTTGCCCCAGTAGGAAGTCAGATCACTACTATAGCCCTATGCTATACTCCAGTCTGGAAACCGATGAATTAAAGTAACCATCACAGTACTATAAAGCTCAAGACATTGTGTAAAAAAGAGAGTTATCAAATGTAAGCATTGTGGGGAGAAATAAATACATCTAATTTTAAAGTACACCTGACGGGCACGATAAGTACGAGTACATGTGTATCATTTTACAATTACAAGACTTCAACATCACTGATGGAGTGAACAGGACAATATTTGGTTTGTGGGATCCCTTCACACAGGAGCCAGATCTGACTCAGACCTCTGATTGCAGGTCTAAAGTCAAACTTTTTCAAACACAGCTAGTGACAGCCCAGGATAGCCCCCAATAAGAGAATTATTAAATGTGACTGCGGACAAGAGCAGATAATAAACTACAGGTAATGTTACTGCAGAAGAAATCTTTTTCTATGATTTGGGGCTACATATTTTGTGGGGTCTGGGCACAGGAAATGTCTCCCAAAGCCTTAAGCTCTTTCACACCTGAAACAATATTATCATTGCCAAAAGTGCAAGGACAAAAGGACTGGGTGCCTTACCTATCGATGGGAAGATGTACTTTGAGTTTCAACAAGGAGGTCTTACACAGACATTTTTGAAGAACAGTCCTGCAATAAACTCAAGACGGCTTGTAGCTAGGAAATAAAGGAATTCTCCTCTACATGTCTTCCAAAGGAATGCTGTCCACAGGACTTCCTATGAGGATGTACATCTCTGCTGCCCAGTACGGTAGCCACTAACCACATGGCTGTTTATATTTTAATTTAATTACATTAAAATTCAGTTCACCAATACACCATCAAGGATAATTATAAAACTATACAGTAGTCCCTCCTTATCTGCAGGGGTATGTGTTCCAAAACCTGCAGTGGATGCCTGAAACCGTGGGTGGTACAGACCCCTATACATACTGTGTTTTTTCCTATACATACATCCCCTTCCCTTAAAGGAAACTCCGTACAGCTTCTCTTTGGCAGATCGAAATTGCTAGCATCACTATTCATGCTTTGGGGCTGTTATTAAGTAAAATAAGAGTTACTTGAACCCAAACATTGCAATACTGTGACAGTTGATCTAATAACTCAGATGGTACTAAGTCACTAATAGGGGGAGTATAGTGGATGCACTGAACAAAGGGATGAGTCACATTCTGGGCAGGACAGAGTGGGACACCTCGAGATTTCATCACACTATTCAAAACACTGCAATTTAAAGCTTACATATTGTTTATTTCTAGAATTTCCCATTGCCTATATTGGGACCATGGTCGACCTTGGGTAACTGAAACCTAGGGAAGTGAAAGTGTGGGTAAGCTGGGGAGGGCACTACTGTGTCAATAAAGACCTGCAGTATTGTTGCAAATACAGACAAAATCGACCTATCGAACAGAATACAGTTGGGAAACTGGTCCACACATATATAGTCACCTGATTTATGACAACTGCAAGTGGCGGGAAGTGATCTTTTAAACAATCATGTGGGATTAATTCAATATCCACATAGAAAAAAGGGTATCTGGACCCATCTCTATATCCCATCATTCACAACAATCAGTTTCAAAAAGTTTGCAATTCTAAATAGGCAAACTAAAAAGGTAAAGCTTTTAGAGGAAAACAGAGGAGGAATCTTTATAAGCTGGAGTAGGCAGAGATTTCTTAAATAAAACCATAAGACAATCGCCATAAAAACTGATAAACTGGAATATTAAAATTAAGAACTTTTTACCTCAAGATGTCTTTAAAAGGATGAAAGGAACCCAGAATGGGAGGAGATATTTGAAACACATATACCTGACAAAGGATGCATATTCAAAAATTTCTCTTAAAATGAATAAACAAACTGTGCTTTACTTATCCAATGGAATACTACTCAACAATAAAAAGAAATAAGTTACTGACATGCAATAGATGAATCTGAAATGTTTTCAGATTTGCTGAGTAAAAGAAGTCTTACACAAAAGAGTACGTACTGTGTGGTTCCCGTTACATGAAATTCTGTAACAGGTGAAGCTAATCTATGGTGGGGAAAATATTAGGACAGTGGGTGCCCCCAAGAAAGTAGAAATAGAGATTGACTAGAGCAGGTATTGAACTCAAAACTCAGTACCTGAAAACTCAGCCAATGTACAGTGAAGAGTTGTGCATTTCATTTCATGCAAGTTTTATATCAAAAGAAACCTTAAATGTTGAATTTTAGTTAATGATATACATGCTTAAATATTTAGAGGACATGTATTGCTATCTGAAATTTACTTTGAACTGCAACAACATTAAGATGGATAAAGAGAACGACAGAAATATAAAGAAGCAAGTTTGATAAAATGTTAATGGTAGAATCTTTGTGGTAGGTTTGTGCATGTTTCCTGTAAAATTCTTTAAACTTTGCTAAATATCTGAAAAATTTTACAATCAAATGTTAGAAGAAATCAAATAAAGAAGACAGCTTAGAAAAATGGGTAAAAAATTTAACAGACACTTCATAAAGTTATTTCTGAATAACCAATAAACATATGAAAAGGTACTCAACTTCACTAATAACTAGGGAGATGCAAAATAAAATCATATGGAATGCAATTATCACCTACCAAAATAGAAAAATGAAAAAAAATGAAAAATACCAACTGTTTAAGAGAATGGAACAACTGGAACTCTCATATGTTGCTGATAGGAGTGTAAATTGGTGTAAACACTTTGGAAAACTGTTTAAAAATATGCACATAGGACAACCTATCATCCAACAATTCCATTCCTATGTATATAGCCAACAGAAATGCATTCATTATTCATTGTGTTCATCAAAAGACATAAAGTTTATAGCAATATTTTTAATACCTCCAAAATGTAGACTACTCCAATGCCTATCAACAATTGACTGGATAAATTGTGGTACATTCACAATTCAAATGTGGCAATACAGCATTCTCATGAACAAACTATAACTATAGTCAAAATACGGATGACCCTAATGAACATAATAGTCAGTTAAAGAAACCAGACGCAAAAGAGTATGCACTGTAATTGTTCCACTTATACAGTGTACAAACAAGAATGCTACTCAACTTACTGTGTACTGTTCTAAGTCAGGATGGTGGAAAACCCTTGTGTGGAAAAAAGTAATAAGTAATGGGAAGGAAACACCTTTTTTTAAAGGTTTTTTAAAATTTATTTTTTAGAGAGAGGCAAAGGGCAGAGAGAGGGAGAGGAACATCAGTTGCACACCCCCAGCTGACGACCCGATCTGCAACCCAGGCACGTGCCCTGACGGGGAATTGAGCCTGCGACCTTTTGGTTTACAGGTCAGTGCTCAACCCACTGAGCCACATCAGTCACAATGAAGAAATGCTTCCAGGATGCTGATTATGTTCTGTTTCTTGAGCTCCTTGCTGGTTTGATGTGTTTGTGAAATTTTAGCAGACTGTTCGTTCATGGTTTATATACTTATTTATAGGTGCGAATATTTTAATAAATAGTATTCACTGCCAGAACCTATGGGCAATAGGAGGCTAAGGGAAGATTTGACATTTGAGAAACTGAGAAGGATTTGAGAGACATAATCAGCTTTGCATTAGGAAGATTAATCTTGGCTTTGTAGATGGCAAGGAGAGGAGTTAAGGGGTTGTCCATGTAAGTAATCCAAGCAAGCAATTGTGAAGGCCCGAGTTAAAATGGAGCAATAGGAATGGACAGGACAGGGTGTAGGTGGTATTTAAAGAGCAAACAGAACTTGGGGCAATCACTAAATTCCCTTCTGCCTCTGGCTTCTTCACTTGCAAATATTAACAGTGCCTATTTCATTGATGATTATTCTGATGATTTAATGAGTTAGGGGACGAGGGGGTTAATGGTGTTTAAAAAAAAAAAAAAGCAGCTCTCGTTCCATACTACGCTGAGCAAGATATAAGGTACTGAGATTTAAAAGCTTTAAGAGAAATATCTTAATTTGGCAAAGACCATGGAAACCCCCTTGTCTAGGGCTGGGTCAGTGTAGCACACAGGGTGGAGGGCTGATATTAGGAATGAAACAGAACCTGTCAAAATCTGGGCTTGAAACGGTCCTAAAATGCCACGGGTGAAGCGCTTAGGACTCCCCACCCCCCACGGAGCTCAAACACCAGTACCAGCTGCTGAGGGCAAGTGCAGGCGTTTCCTCTGCTCTTCCCAACCCTCTAAGCGGAGAGGTGGGGCAGAAAAAAAAGACCAATGGCACACGAGCTTTTCTGAGTTTAACCAATCGGGTGCGCTCAAGACGGCCCCCACCCGGTGATTGGCAGACCGCGTCTCCAGGGTTCTCGCGGCTGTAGGGGAAAGTGTCAGAACTCTCGCGAGGATGGAGGTCTTCTTTTGGCACCTGGTCACTAGGTCAGGTTGCTAGAGGTTGTTTATCCACTTCAGTTGGCTCTGATACTTAGAGACCTCCACCGACTCCCAAATCTGAACCCGAGGAGGGGGCATCGAGGTGCGGTGGACGCGGCCAGGGAGTTTGATGAGCCCCAGGCAAGAAGCTGCCTTTCTTAGAACCCCGAACCCGCCGTGCCCGAGGCCAGCGTGAGGCACGGACCGGGCTGGGGGTTCTATTAGCTACTGGAGCTCCGCTTGCCCTCGCGCTCACCTGCCTTCTCTGCAGGTGCGGAGATTCGCCGTCCAAGCCGCTCTGAGCCTGTGGTCTTAAAGCGCGACTTGATTAGGCCCTGCAAGGTACTAACGTTCACGCCATCTGTGTTGAAGGGTTTGCAACCTTGAGTGAGACATTTGAATTAAAAATGGTGGCTGAAATCGTGGCCCTGTTGTTAACACACTTTTGAATGCATGCAGTATAGCATGATAGAATGCGTAGAGGGATTAGCTGCCTTACTGAAATGGTCAGCTCCTGTTGTCCCAGCCCGTTTCTAGCTCGTGCTTTTTCTGCCAATTTAGATAGCTCAGGTGGGAGTACGGTCACAGTTTGTTTTTATGCAGACACTTAAAAACCCTGTTCACCTCCCAAAAGGGTGACGCTGATTCCTTCAATAAAGGGCCATGTCAGTATGTATTGAATTCTTGCACTTGGCAAACAACACAAAAGAACTTTAGACTTAAGACTAAAATTCTTGAGCCTGGGTATGTTAGCACTGCCCCCCCCCCCAAAAGAAAGGCAAACAGGAATTGGGAAGAAAATATTTAACTCTATAGATACCTGAATTTTCTCGTACTTTTCATGGAACATAATAACTGTTGGCAAGGATAAGGAGAAATTAAAACCATTGTGCATTGCTGGTAGGAATGTGAAATGGTGGAATTACTTTGGTGAATAGTTTGGTGGCTCCTCAGAAAATTAAACACAGATCTACCATATGATCCAGCAGTTCCACCTCTTGGTGGTATCCACCCAAAAGAGCTGACAGGAACTTGGTTACTTGTACACCAATGTTTATAGCAACATTATTCTCCATAGCCAAAAGGTGAGCAACCCAAATGTCTATCTAGAGTTGAACAGATAAACAAAATGTGGCTGGTATGTACATACAATGGAATATTATTCCAACTTTAAAAAGGAATGAATTATACCTGTGACAGGGTTCAAGTTGAACCTTGAGAAAATGTTAAGTGAAATAAGCCAGACAACAAGAACGCAAAGTATATGATTCTGCTTATTTGAGGTACTTGGTGCGGTCCAAGTACCTCAAATTCGAATTCATAGAAACAGAAAGCGGACTAGAGGTTACCAAGGGCTTGGGAGAGAGAAGAATGAGGAGTTACTACTAAATGGGTACACAATTGCTGTTTGTGCTGATGGAAAAGTTCTGGAAATGTGATGGTCATATGTTGTGAATGCAGTTAATGCCACTGAATTGTAAACTTAAAAATGGTTAAAAGAATAAATTTTGTTATGTACATTTCACCGCAATAAAAAAACAAGAAAAAAATACTCATCAATAGATATAATCTAAAGTCACAACCAATCATTGAAAAACCTTGTTTTAAATTTAATTCCAGTATTTGCATTGTTCAGCCATAATTTGTGAAAACCCTTTCAAACTTGAAGAACTAAATGAAAGAATTTGTATTCAGAGTTCACAACATGCTGTTTCTCAATGTATGTGTGTTTGTTTTAAACTCTGAAAGCACTGGGTAGTATTTTCAGGATGAATATGGGTAGCAATACTTCTGTGTCAGAATTCCTAGGGACCCAACTACACATATTGTATTGAACAGACTGGAGACATCATCAGTATCCACTCTTTTGTTATGTATTTGGAAATAAATTATTTTGGTATTTTGCATTTGAGACTTTCTGTCTATCAGTATCATTAGAAAAACCATAAATTCAACCTAGTTCATGCTAAATATACAGTCAAGACAAGTGCAGCTTCCATAATGTTATTAGCTTGTATTTTTTATTCTCAGGGTTTTTGGGGGGGTCGGGGTTTATATGCTCCCTACACATAGTTAATGTATTTCAAGTATCAATTTTCTGTCCATTTGACAAGTGAGAAAAGGCTGATTTATTTTCTCCCCTTTTGTAGGTAGGAAAATAGAAGGCATTCAGGCTGAGGTGGTGTGATGCTGAAAGCTTCATCGGCTCCTTTAACGACCATTTGCACTGTTCGGTTGTAATTTTGACTAATTTTTTATGCATGGCTTGTACCATCAGCAGAGTGATTGTTACTGGGACATATGACAAATTTCAGCTGGCCACGACAGTGCCTTCAAGGTTGCTGGCTAACTTTGTGAGTTAGAATTTTTGAGATGTGAACAGAATTTTTTTGTACCATAAAAATGAGTGGCCATGAGTTAGAGCAAAGAATTCAAATTAAACTTTGTGCAAAGTTAAATAAATCTGCAAGTGAGACACTTGAAATGTTAAAAGTAGGTTATGGTGAAGAAGTAATATCAAGAGCAAGAGTTTCTGAACGGCAGAAAGGGTTTAAAGAACAGAGAGATGACGTCCATGATGATACTCAAGTGGCCATCCAGTCACGCACAGAACACATGAAAACGTGTCGGGGGGTGGGTGTTTGCTCAAATAGCCAATAAGCTAAGAAAAACACTGGAAACTTTAGATAAAGAAACAGACTCATTCTGGAAAAAAAATATGTGGTCCATGAGTCTGTAGACACCAAACCAAAATAGAGCGGCACAGGAATCTACCACTTGGATGTATATTCAGGGTACAATCCTTTGCTTTTCTGTCTTTGGTCTTGAAGAGACTTCAGGTTGAATCTCAAATGGGCTGAGATTCTTCAAACATTTTTCATTGGCCTTGTAGGTACACGATTTAAGCAGAGTGCAACCCATAGACTTGAGTGTGATCAAGCCGAGAACATGGAGCTACAAGTTTATTAGGAGGAACCTAGCAAACTGGTGCCTCCAAACAAGGAACTAATGTGGGAGCATGTCTACCTTATTTCTTTAAGGTGAGCTCATTTGAATAAAATATGACCTGACTGTGGTTGAAAGCTCATAAAAATCTTCTGCTCTTTGTGTAATCTAAATCCCAGTTTTAAACAGTTTTATATATGAACTATCCAGGTCTGGAATTTGATATGAAGGATAGAAATACAGGGCTTGGTTTTGATCCTTCTTTCATCAGAAGAGGAAGATTCCATAGGTTGAAAGAGGTTTCCACATTTTCCCTGTACTACTGAGTGTGGTGGTCCTATCTTAAGCTTCTGTTCTAATAAGCATTCATCAAAAGGAAGGAGTTATCTTGAATACTCCTGAGACCATAAATAGCTTCAAGAACATTATGGTCAAATCAATTGGTAGCTATGCTGAAACACTAACTTAAAAAGCATTGGGCCCTGGCTGATGTGACTCACTGGATCGTGTGCCGGCCTGGGAACCAAAGGGTCACCAGTTCGATTCCCAGTCCAGGCACATGCCTGGGTTGTAGGCTGGGTCCCTTGTGGATGGGGCATGAGAGGCAACCACACATTGATGTTTCTCTCCCTCTCTTTCTCCTCCCCTTCCCCTGTCTCTAAAAATACAATAAATAAAATCTTTTTAATAAAAGCATTGGTAATTCATGTCAGAGTTGATAAAAATATGACATTCTTATACAGAAGTAATAGTTATTACTATGTGTGTTAAAGTCTAAAAATGTTTTCACATAAAAGAAATTTTTATAAGCCTAGAAAATAATTCAAGGGAAAGAATTTCAGATATCTTTGCCCATTAACATAAGCATTTTTAGCTAAAGAGCTAGTCGAATCATGTATTCTTCCTTCCCATAAGAATAAATTTTGAGTTCAAGTATGAACTCCTCATTCAGAAACTTGGATTCTTTGCCCCAGCTTCCTTCCCATTCTCTAATATGATGCTGCCATCATTCGGTATCGGTGCTGTTGCAATTTAGATACACCAAAATTACCATATATTGGACTTAAGTCAGAGCCCCGTGGTAGTGACCCTGAGACGACTAGTTTTATTAGTTATAAAACTTATTTTCAAAAGCCTCCCAGAAATTCAAGTTTACACTTCATGGAACATGAGCCAAATCTAATTGAGGTTGATTATGGAAAAATTGTCTCATTTGAATGGTCCATGTTACCTCTGGGACACTGCCCGCTAACACGGCATGGCCCACGAGACAGAAATTATGGTAGTTAGAATAATTTTTTCCTATTGTTTCCATCATTGAATTTTTACAACTTGAACTTTGGATAGTGTTTTGTACTGTATAATGAAATTTATTAAAAGTATACCTAACTAACTGACATTCCAATGAACCATAAGCTGACTTTTTTATTTTAGCTTTGATAATCTGTTTTATTATGAAGTTTTTGCTAATCCTTCATGTTTTAGCCCCGTGTTCATGTCTCTCATGCTTTAAATCTAAATGAATTTGAAGTTTGTTGCTCTACCTCTGATTTTTTTTTAACTGACTAATGAATAGATAAGATCGACACCTACTTCCCCACCCATAAGCACTAAAGAACAGTGGAGGGGGCAGTGCGGCCTGGTGAGATTCCAGCTCCAACTGTATTGTGATCTTAAACTTTCCATCTACATTAGTTATCTGAGGCAGCTGTTAGTTTACCACAAACTGGGCGGCTTAAACAACAGAAATTTATTTTCTCACAATTTTGGAGACCAGAAGTCAGAAATCAATTTCACTGGGTCAATCAAGTATACAGGGGTGGGCAAAAGTAGGTTTACAGTTGTTCATATGGCAAGAATACAAATAAATAATACAATAATTAATAAATCCTAATACAAGAATAAAGTCTGTTTCATGTACTCACAACTGTAAATCTACTTTTGCCTGCCCTGGCTGGTGTGGCTCAGTGGATTGAGCACCAACCTGTGACTGAAAGGACACTGGTTTGGTTCCTGGTCAGGGCACATGTCTGGGTTGTGGGACCTGTGATCGATGTTTCTCTCACACATTGATGTTTCTCTTCCCCTCTTTCTCCCTCCCTTTCTGTCTCTCTAAAATAAATAACATCTTTTAAAAATCTACTTTCGTGCACCCTGTATATAAACAGGTGTAGTCCATTTCAGGCAGAGGGAAAGCAAGTTGAAAGGCCCTGAGGAAGGATGTGTTTAAAGCTGTAGGGAAAGGCAAAGTGAAGCTGCAAAGAAGTGACCTTAAGGGAGGGATTTCGTAAGTTTATATGCAGGGCTAAGTTGGGCATTTTAGACTCTTTTGAAAAAGGCAGCTTGCTTTCTAGCCTCTCAAGCCTCTGAATGCTGTGACTTTTACCTAAAATGCTCCCTACCACCCGTACACTTTCCCAAAGTAGTTACTTTTCTCTAACTACTATCTTCCTTTCCTACATCCCCCTCCCCACCCGCCGACGCCCCTGCCCTGCTGCCATACACAAGTGCTTTTGTTCTGGACATGCGCAGCGCCCTGTAATGGCCTTATCATACCAGAATATTTAGTGGCTGCTCATGTACTGGCCTGACTGTCCTGCCCCTACGTTCTGCAGGCTCTGTACTGTTACAGGAAAAGTCCATCTTGGTTCCTACCATATTCTTAGGGTCTAGCTAAGTGCCTGGCACATCACAGTTTCTCGAATATTTAAGTTAAGCCATAAACCCACGTGACTATAGTAGAAGGAGCACTATTGGTTATAATAGTGCTTAATATCAATCATTGTATTGAGTTGAATTACATATGGCATTCAAGTGAATGCCACCTGTTAGCTATCTGTTCTCAGGAGCAGCATCATAAGGGCCTAGGTTCAAATCTCCACACTTCCCTGTGATCTTAGACCACTTATTCTTAGCCTCCGATTATCTGTAAATTGATAATCATTATAGTTATTAAAGTTGAGTTTATATATAGCACATCTAATTACCAGGCAAATAGTAAGTTCTTGGTAAATGTCATATTCGTTGGTAGTACTATAGGATCATTTTTATAATACTGTATGGTCCTTGTGATATTAGAACAAAATGACAATACTGGTATTTAGTATTTATATAATACTAAAATGCTGGTGGCTTTAATGTTTAGTAAATAATAGAGCACCTACTGTGGGCCAAGTACTGTTGTAGGTATTGTGAACACAGCGGTACTCGGGATGCGAGTATCTGGTTGCCGTTGATCCATTGACAGAGGTCTCCAGGGTGAAGGCCTGGGAGGCTTCTTAGCTGAGCGACGTGACAAATCAGCAAAGTGAGAGACGAGGGTACTGGCAGAAAAGCCTTCACAAGGTGACTTCAGATGCTAAGTAGATAAAGGGAAGACAAAATTGAGAGAAAACAGTCCTAAAGCCTTAACAGGCTACAAACGACAAGTTCTGGCAGAACAAGGAAAGCATAAAATAACCACATCAACAGTGGTCCAGTGAAGGTGAAAATGGGCCAAGAAAATGACAGTATTTTCTAGCTACTGCCAAGATGAAAGATGTAAAACTATGCGTGTTAAAGTCTAACTCAAGGCTCTAGCAAATTTCCAAGAATAACCACTGGTGTCACAAATGCATCCATTCCACTAAGTCCTGGTGGTGACTCTTTGCGCCTTGAGGAGTCACTGGGCTCAGTGAACAGGTGGAGACCTGAGTCTGCCACAGACCCTCCTCTCTCTCTCTCACCCCACTTCATCAGCGCAGCTCTGTGTACACTTTGGTTTTCCAAATAATTTTTTTTTTGGTGAAAAGGGTGTTGCCTAGTTTCAAGTCTGCAAGATGAACGATAGCTGGTGAAAGCTGTGAGCAGTTTTATAGCCAGGGTGTGAAACACTGGTGAGAGAAACAGGGATCTTTCTTCCTTTTTGAAGGTGTTTCACAGACTGCACGATTTAGAATTATAGAGATACTAGAACTGCACTGTTCAATATGACAACCATTAGTCACATGTGGCTATTTAAATAAAAACAAAATAAAATGTCAGCTGTTCGGTTGCATTAGCTACATTGCAAGTGCTCAATAGCCACGTGTGGCTAATGGTTACTGCACTGGACAGCAGATAATAGAACATTCTCATCACGGCAGAAAGTTTTTATTGGCAGTATTGTTCTAGAGATTACATGGTGCAGCCACCTTGCTTTACAGAAGAAAAATCTGTCAAAACCTAGAGATGGTGCAGTAGGCTGAATACTGGCCCCCAAAGATATCAAGTCCTAATCTTACACCTGTAAATGCTACCTGATTTGAAAAAAAGGTCTTTGCAAATGTGATTAGGTTAAGGATCTTGAGATGGGGAGACCATTTTAGATAATCTCTCTGGGCCCTAAATAGAATCACAGGTGACTTTATAAGAGGGAAGCCGGAGACTCCATGCACAACGTTGGCCTTGAAGATTGGAGTGGTGCGACTTCAAGCTGAGGAAAGCTGGTAGCCACCAAAAGCTGCAAGATTGGGGGATGGAACCCACCTACCCTTTTACACTCACCTCCTGAGAGAGCATGCTATTACAAGCAAATACATTAGTTTTCTAGTTTTTGGTTAACTCTATTTTAGTTCTAAAATGTACTACTTCCTTTGTCCTTTGTACATGGATGTCTAGGTCCCTTCTGACATTTGTCAACTATGAATGAACTGGGTTTTATCAGAGGGAATGAAGGGAGACAGGGCAAGACTGCAGGTTTATTATTAGGTCCTTTCCTACACTGGAAAAAAAAGTGATTAAAAGAAAGTCTCAGGGAAATATTGGGATTAAGGTGTTTCTATGCAACACAGTAGAAAAGAAGAGGACAATGTGATGTATATTCCATCCCAAAGAGGGTGGAGAAAAAGTATGTCAGACTATTTCCAGCAGCTTTTTTTTTTTTTGGTCCAGGGGACTTGGTGGCTGCCCAGATGGTGCAGGCAATTGGCCATTCCTGTGTTTTGAGTTTGTGGATTTCAGGGAACTTTGCTGCAGATTGACTCATCATTTCTGAGTTTCCAAAACCAATCTTACTTTATGTAGGGAAGATTTCTGGGGTTCAAAACCAAGCTTTTCCACTACCCATCCCTCAAATTTCACTGAGCCCTTCTGCCCAATTTTGGTAACTGGATCCATCTTCTAGTGACCTATCTTATCGGGCCACTTGTCATCCTGCCTGCGCTTACCAAGCTCTTACTGCAGCCAGGATCATGTTGAATCTCAGCTTCCTGACCCAGACCCTCCTCTTTGCTACATGTTTGTAAGAGTCTGAGATAAGAAAAGTGGAAAGACAGCCAAGTGGCGTTCCCTCTGCCACCTTAACCCATCTTATCATAAGCTCATGGATACCTGCACAGTAGTGGATGGGTGCTAGAGTTTATTGATAAACTTTATTTCATTTCTTCTCTCCACTAAAATCATCTTAATCACATCCTCACCCACACCCACACCCTATTTCAAGTCCTATCATTTCCTATTAAGAAACATTTCAACAGCTTTCCATTGTCCTTAGCATAAAAAACTAATTCTGCCAGGGTCTCCCGCATGGCCTGGTCCCCAAGCTACCCTCTTCTTAGACCACTCTACTCCTATATCCTTAAGTTCCGTTTCCAGTTCTGGGTCCTTAAACAGGTCAAGTGCTTTCCAGTTCCGTGTCTAGGGTCTCCCAAAAGTTGTTCTTGTACCTATAGACCCCAACCCCACCAGAGAAGACTCTCTTGATCGGCGATTTCTTCGTTTGTTCTTCTTCCCGCCCCACCCCCACACCTGGTGAGAGGCAGTGTAGTATAGACTGTGCTTTGAGAGTCTATGCCTTCACTCTCTTTGGGCTCGGATCCCCGATCCACCACTCGCTTTCTGCTCTGTGACCTTGGAAAGTTACTCAGAGTGTCTCAGTTTCCCCACCTATAATGTGGGAATGATAAAAGGCATTTTGAGGGTTAAATTTGTTAACAGATGGTAAACCCTTGAAACAGTAATAGAACTTTTCATTTTCGCATATACTTCACTTTTATTCCACATGTTTGCCACGTTTGAGTCTGTCGCCTAAGGAAAGGCTTACGGTGGCCCACCCTTGGCCGATTAGTCTACTTATCGACACTGTAAAGGGAGTAGGGAGCACGAGGAAGGGAGCCTGGTCCTCCCAAGTTTAGGAGGGGCCCTGGGGTGCACTTGCTGAAAGAGACGTGGGCCCGGCCTCTCTTTAAGCTAATGGTGTCCCAGGACAGACTCTAATCACATAATGGACTACTGTAGTTGTAGGAAACGAAAATTCTGGGTCGTGGCCCAGCCCTAGGGTAATGGCCAGGGCTTCCCCCGGAGAGTCCCGAGGAAGGCACCTTGGCCTTAGAGAACCAGATCCGCGAGGGCCAAGGCCTGGGGAGGCGCCAGGACGCTCAGAGGCTCCCAGAAGGTTGCTCCGCTCAGGCTCTGCAGGTCCTGCCACCTCGGACAGACTGAGAAGCCGGGCGGATGGAGGACCGCGGGGACCAATGGCCCGGCTCGCCCCGCCCAAGAGCCTTCCCCGGGATTGGCTGCCCACCACCACCCTCTGCCCCGCCCCGAGCAGCGGAGCCGGTCTCTGCGGTGCCCTCGAGTTGCCGGCCTCTCGGTTGCGTGGGGTTAGGTGGTGAGTGTACCATCAGCCTCCGGCCTCCGGCCCCTGGCGGTAGGGAGGTAATCCGAAGGGCCTGCGGGCCGGGGTGGGACTGGGCTTGTCCTGCGTCCCCTCGAGCTTTGCCCGCCCGGAGCTCCTTTGCTCCCGGCGGCCAGAACGGAGGGGTAGAGTAGCCCTTGGCGACCCGGGGGGCGGGCGGCCGTGCCCGTTCCGCGGCCGCGCGAGGCACAGACACCGCGCGCAGCCTCCTGGAGGGTTCCCGTAGGTAGGCCCCGGCACGGTCACAAATTTGCGCTTTGCTTCCCCAGGGCGCGGCTGTGGCTAATTTGTAGCGGGATGGGGTTCGGGTTCCACTCCGCTTGCGGGGTCGAGAGCCTGTCCCAGGTCGACCTCGGGCATGGGAACTTTGTCTCCAACGTCTGCGGGGGTGCAGCGGCCAGAGTGCTCAGCGCAGGTATGTCCCCGTGCGTGAGATGAAATGACCTGGGCCCAGAGCACGTGGCAATGGCGGCCGGAGGGCTCCCGGGTGCAGGTTTGGTGCAAAGGCCGGAATCTGGCTGTCGTTTTGTAACGTAAAGGAAACTTGCCTTCCCGGACTCCACTGGGCAGAACAACTGCATCTGATGGGTTTCGGACTAGTTAAGGAAGCTGCTGAGATCCATGTTGACGAAAGATGAGTGCAGGAAACCGTAGAGAACCCTTTAGAAAAAGCCCAGGTCGCCCTTTCCTGTGCCCTTTTAAGGTTGACACAGTACCTTAGGAGGCTAACACAGAAGGGTAAAGTAAGTCTCCATAAAACCCAGAGAAGAGATGGTAAAACTCGTCTTTGGATCCTGTCTGGAGTCACAGCTGAAACATTTCGTTTCAGAACACCTTTGTGATATTTGAACACAGTTAATAGCAAAGTGGTAAATTTAACCCTAGCTTTGATAATACCTTCAGGCATGATTTTTAAACTCTGGGGCTACCATCGAGTATTTTGAAATAGTTAAGGGAATTTGGATACTTTGGTTATCTTTGAAGGTGGAAAAAATCCATATGATGGAACATGTGTACATGAGGCTTTTTTTTCTGGACATCATTTGAGACAAACAGAAAAATATACCTCAAAGGCTTCTTTCTGTTTAAATAGTTATTCAAAAACTTTTTATTTTTTTCATAGGTCGAAACTACAGGTTCAAGCCATTGACGCCGGAATGCTGTGATGCTGGTATTTTAACTGACTTTTCATGCTATAGGTTACAGTGTACATGTGCCTCTAATGAGATCAGACATTCTTATATAACTCGTAGCAACCACGTGTCCATGCACCGCACAGGAGTTAGGGCAGTACACAGTGCTGGTGGTGAAAGAGCAGTGTAGCGGGTGCTCTGTTTTCTTCTTTGCATTCAATTCTCACAACTGTGAAGTCGATATTCTCTCATTTTACAGGTGAAGCAGCAGGTTAGGTAGTGGCTTGAGACATAATCACATGTATGTTTTTTGGGGAGACCCCTGCAAAACCTGGAATTATCTTCTGGAGGGCGGGCCCCTTGCAGTACAGGCTTTCTCCGCTAGGTGAGTGTTCAGGGAACCCACCTGTGTTGGTGTACCAGCTGGTGTTGTGAGAGGCTGTGTGCAGCGTCAGGGAACTTTTTTTGAAGACTGTCAATGTGTTTGCGCATTTCATGGTGGGTGATTTAGGAGCGCTCCTTTCCTACACCCGCTGAGTGCTGAGCAGAAGAGGTGAAACAACCGATAGCACTGAAAGGCATCAAAATCGACCAGTTCAGAAACTGGCTTTGAGCCGTGCGAAAAATATCTCCATAGGTGTATTGCGTCAAATGGAGAGTACTTTGAAGGTCTTTGGCAATTTTTTATAAATAAATTCCAGGTTTTTGGGGGTCCTTCCTTAACTATGTCACTTTGGCTGTGTGACCTCTGGGAAGTCATTTGTCTCTTCTTGAGATTTAGTGGCCTGGTGTAATATGTAAACAGCAAGGCCAGGGTCGGGGCTTGGAGGAGACACTAGAGCTCTTAATGTGAGCTCTTTACACCATTTACACTGAACCTACAGAAGTTTCCAAAATCTGGCACAAAGGGAGCATATGTTCGTATTAGGTTTTTTTCTTTTTTTATTTAAATGAAGGCAGTAGCATAATGTAAGAAAGGATATAAAGGACACGGTGGTGTTAGACTGTTAGGATAGGAAAGTACTGGAGGTAATGGGGAAAGTTTTCGTATGGGAAGAAATGTGACTACAAGATGAACCGCCTAGTATGTGCTAGGAGTTCCTTCTATTGTCCAGCTCAATGCCTACAAATGTCTCATTTTCCTGAAATCTTAAATAAAGGAACTTAATATTCACCTTGGAGTCATTCTTAATGCTTATTACATAACTTTGTTCTGGCCTTTTTTTCTCAGCATTTTTTTTTATATTCCATGTTCTGTAAAATCCAGCCTTATTGCTCACTGGGTAATTTATTCAAATGTGTTAGAGGGAGAAGAGGGAAGGGAAATGGGAAGTGCATGTGTGCATTGGGGGTGTGGGACCTGATTTCAGACAGGGCTGGCCAGGAAAAAACTGAAATCAGAAGATCTGGAGGACCTCAGATGCTGTGATTATAATGCTTTATATTTTATTTGTTTATACCCTATTTTAGTACAAAGTGATTTTGAATGTATTTTATAATTATATATTAGAGGCGATCTTAAAAACAGGACATTGGAGTACAGGGAAAATAAAGTCTGGAGCCAGTACACAAAATACACTCCTTTAGGTTATCTGCTCTGAGCTGCCTGACAATGCAAAAATCAGAAATAGAAATTAATCAGACACTTGAGAGAAACAGTCCTGAAAGAAATTTCCTCCATGGATCTTCATAAAAAGGGCACTACAACCAACCTCTTCAATATCAATAAGCTAAAAAAAAATGTGATCTTAAACTTTCATGTGTGTGAGATTTTAGACACCCAAGCGGAGTATTCAGCCGAGATGATTTAGTGTGCTTGAAACAATTTTTGCCCAAGTCCTAATTACATGACAAGAGGATTGTCGCCACATGACATTTGAGAAGAAAATTGGATTCTGATTATGAATCAGATAGGCTGCACTTTACTGTAATACTGAAATTAGTGACTGAAAACAGATGGTATGCTCCCATAAGAAAGATTTTGTAATTTGAGTTAATTCCCTGGTTAAAGATTTTGCATTGTTTTATATATAAGATTATATAACAGTAAGATTAGGTTCTGAAGCCCTCCATAGGAAGTCCACAATAAAATGTTAATTCCAGCACAACACATCAAAGTACAAATTTATTTTGATGTTAAATTGCTTAGAGTATCAATATTTTTTGTATCCTCACCTGAGGACACTTTTTTTAGAGAGGAAGGGAGAGAGAAATATCGATGCAAAGAAGCATCGATTGGCTGCCTTTGTAGGCACCCAGACCAGGGATCCACACCGGAACTGTGGATAGTACATGTCTGGACCAGGGGTTGCCAGTGTCCATGCCTGCGCCCGGACCTGAGATGAACCTGCAACCTTTCAGTTACGGGACAGTGCTCCAACCACTTAGCCGCACTGGCCGGGGCTCAACTGAATAGCTAACAATTTTATACTCTTTAAGTGGCTTTGAGGAAAGAATTTGAAGTTTTTCTCTTAAAAAAAAAAACCCAGGAATTTTGAGCCCAATGCCTTTCTATTCTCCATTATTTTTTCCTAATTAATGAAAGTATTCTAAATACTTTGACCTTTTCCTGCTGACAGATACAAAGTAAGGACCTGCCTCTAACATCTGCTCTTCAGTCACACCCTAAAACT
Organism: Mormoops blainvillei; assembly: GCA_004026545.1. Classification (NCBI taxonomy): domain Eukaryota; kingdom Metazoa; phylum Chordata; class Mammalia; order Chiroptera; family Mormoopidae; genus Mormoops; species Mormoops blainvillei. Next base: position 10,511 of record PVJD01003224.1, on the reverse strand, counting down.
TCAGATGCAATGGAAATTTTTGGAATCAAAATAATCAAGAAACCCAAAGTTTGTATTCTTAAAATTTTTCATGGAAATCACAAAATATACATAAAGATAGAATTCAATAAGTCCCTGTGTATTTATCTTCCAATCAACTATCAACCAAAAACATTTGTTTTGAATACTAGTTTCATCTAGCTGCCTTTTTTGTCAAAAGTATATTTTAAAGAAAACCCAACATAACTCATTTTACCACTAAATGTTTCAGTATTCGTCTCAATAGAAAAGACTACCATACCTGGCAACAATGCCAGTAGGATTGCTAAGAAAATAATTTCAAGCCCATACTCAGCTTCCCCCATTGTCTAAAAATGCCTGTTTTACAGTTTGTATCAAGATTCAAACAAGGTTTTCCTCATTGTACATAGTTATGCCTCCTAAGTGTTTTTCTTAAGCCTCAGTCCAGAAAAAGGTGCCCTCCTTTTTAGCCTAGCACCTTAACTTCCTTGACAGTTTTTGAGGTATAGTTCAGATACTATAACACTGACCCTTTTGAAGGGCACAAGTCAGTGGTTTTCAGTATATTCACAGAGTTGTGCAATCATCAGCATTATCTAATTCCAGAACATTTCCATCACTCCAAAAAGAAACTGACCCATTAAGAGTCACTTCCCATCTCGCTTCCCCGCATCCTGTAGCAGCTACTAATCTTTCTATCTCTGTGGATCTGCCTGTTCCGGACATTTTATGTACATGGAATTAGACAAGATGTGTTTTGGCGGGGGGAGGGGGTGGTGCCTGGCTTTTTACCATGAAGTGCTGGGATGCCATTTCCTTTTCTGGCTGAATAACATTACATTGATCACGGATACTGAATTTCGTCTATCCCTTTGCCAGTTGGTGGATATGCCTTTGACTTTTTGAAGAAACCATGTTGTCATATAGTCACACGTGCTGGCTGACTGCTTACTGATGCTGTTTAATTTTTTTCTCCATCCTCTTATTTTTTAAAAGATTTTATTTATTTTTAGAGAGAAGGTAAGGGAGGAAGAAAAAGAGGGAGAGAAACATCGATGTGAGAGAAAAACAGTCCGTGTTGCCTCTTGTACCCACCACAGGCTGGGTCTGAACCCGCCACCCAGGCATGTGCCCTGACCGGGCGTTGAACTGCAGCCTTTTGTTGGGCAGAATGATGCCCAACCAACTGAGCAGCACCAGCCAGGGCTGGCCTCTGTGTTTCTCACAGACTTGAGAGAAACCCCACATTCTTGAAAACTTGTTATCAAACTTTAGGGCTTGGAAGAACCACCCGGCATGCTTGCTAAAGGTGTAGAATCTTAGACTGTCCCTGGAGAGTCCGATTTAGTTTACTTGACGGGGGGCCTGGGAATCTGTATTTCCAACACACCAGTTAAATTCTGGTGCTGGTAATTCCAGAACATATTTTGAGAAACTCTTTGTTTTTAAACCTGGATTTTAATGGCACTTAACATAAGGAAAGCCACGAAAGCAGCTGGTAGATCGTTAGGCCTAAGGCTTTAAAAATGAAGTTGGAAATAATACTTACAGAATTCCCAAAAGGGGTCTAAGTTAATATTCTGGCTGATGTCTTCTCGATCGGAGGTAGACATTCGAAGGCATGATGGCCAAGAGGATTGTGTGGTGGGTGTTACCTAGTCACCCTGGAGTGAGCGAAGTAGCCAAATTTAGCTTGAAAGGCAATGAAGCCAAATAGCCTCTAAGAATTCAATTACTGCACAGATCTTTATAGTATTGACTTCAAAATTTACAAATGAACTCAGATTAATTAATTAGAGTGCCTTTGGGTTCAGGAAATTTTAATTCTTAATCTGAAGCCATTTTCTTTTAGGTGACCAAGAACAAAGTAAGTTGTCAATACTCTAAGAGAGCTATCATTTTACTCTAGAAATATGCTACAACAAAGTGCATCCATTTAAAATTTTTTAAAAATATTTTAATTCTCACCCAAGGATATGTTTATTGATTTTAGAGAGAGGAAGGGTGAGGGGAGAGAGACAGACAACCAGGGATTGAACCTGCGACCTTTCGACGTATGGGATGATGCTCCGACCAACCGAGTCATGTGGCCAGGGCAGTACAACCATTTTGCTTCAGCACTTTTTCATTATGTTTTCCATTATCTAAACAGAGTATTTTACAACACCAAAAACTCCTGAATAGAAAAGAGTTGTTTTCCGTTAATTTAATGACAACAGTTTTCTTTCACTTAACAGATGAGTGATGCTTTTAACGGTCTTTTAATGGTGTCGGAGCAGCCAGAGCAGCAAATGGAGTTCCATTTACTCTGGGTGCCCCATTAAGCTCTCACAGAAGAGGGTAATGTGGTCGAAGAAAAAACCACCAGGGCTTTTTGGGGGTTTTGAGGAAAAAAATGGATTTTAGGCTATGAAAACACAGTTTTGACATTCAAATGCCTTTCCGAACTGTTCATGAAGGGAGTTATCAGTGGAAGAGAATCTTTAATTCTTGAGCAATAATAACCTCAACTTCTTGCACTCATTAGCCTGACTTGTAAGGGGTGAGTGCCAATAGCAGCAGTATGTTTTTAAAAACTTCTCATTAGGTAAAACTTCAAGCACACCCCCAAGTAAAGAGGAGACCGTCGTGGAGCCCCACATACCCGGCCTTCAACTTCAGCAGCTAGCGACAGTTTGCCCATCTCATTCGCCTGACCACTTACCTTTATTTTCGCTCATTCCTTTTCAAGGAAATTTCAGATATTGTGTCATTTCATCTATAAAAATTTTTAGTTTGCATTTCTAATCCATAACATTTTAGAACATAACTATATGCCATTATCAGACCCAACAATACTTTTATTATCATCTAATACGTGGTCCATATTCAGGTTTTCCCAGTTGTCTCAAAGCTGGCCCTTTACCGCTGATTTCTTCTAATTAGGATCCAATCAAGATCCACACATAGCATTTGGTTATGTCTTTGTCTTTTTTATTTTGTAATAATCATCTTTTATCTGAACACTGGTTTGTTGTGGAAATTGGGTGATGTGCCCTGCAACCAGCATTTTGGACTTGTCTTTTTTGCTTTCCCTCAGTGTATTTACCTTATTTCTTTATTTCCTAGAAGCTGGCTTGATGAGGTTCTGGTTGAATTTAGGGGATGAGAAAACTTCATGCTTCCCAGTGCATCACGTGACAAGGCACACAGTGGCACAGTTGTCCCATTTTTCTAGGCTTCGTTATTGGGTTCAGGCGGTGTCAGTCTGATTCCTCCATTTTAGCCGTCACCCTTTCACTCAGTGCCTTTATCTTCCACTTATACGTTGGTTCCTTACACTCTTTATTCCATTAGTTGCTGTAAAATAGTAATTAAATTTAAAAATCATTTTCTTCTGCATTTATTAACTGGACTTCTATAAGACAGACATTTTCCTCATAGACTGTTTGGAAACTCCATGAAAGTTTATTCAGGAAAGGGAGGATAAATTCTTCCTTTCCTTTACCTACCAATTTCAGAGTAATATAACCTCCAGTAATGATGGGGAAGTTTTGTATTATTAAGAAGTCAGGATTTTTATGTTTTACATTTCATCAGCAGTATGTTTGTTTTTAATTGATGCTGGAGATGGGATCACGAAATGTTGGCATCAGCCTTCTGAGATCATGATTCTCAAAGTACAATCACAAATCATTTATATGAAGCCTGCCTGGAAAAAGTCCAGCCACTGTTAATATACTGAGAATAGTTTGTGCAACATCAGTGTAACCTGGCAGCCAAGGAGAGTGGACTGGAATATGCATGTGTGAACAATGATGACTTCAGTGTACTAGTCAGTGGGGACAGTAGATGCCAATGAGTGAGCAAGTGTACTGTGTGGCTGTCGCATTCAAAATAACTGACCGAGAAAAACAACGAATCTGCATAAAATTTTGTGTTAAGCTTGAACATCCGTCCATGGAAGCTATTCAGGTGATTCAGAAAGCTGCAGCTCTGGGCATCTGGTGACTGGCAGCTTCATCATGATAACATGCTGCCTCATGAATCACATTTCATGCAGGTTTTTTTGGTGAAACATCAAATCACCCAGGTGACTCAGCCCCCCTATAGCCCAGATTTGGTGCCTTGTGACTTCTGGCTTTTCCCAAAACTAAAATCAACTTTGAAAGGGAAGAGATTTCAGACCATCGATGAGACTGAGGAAAATATGATGGGGCAGCTGATGGCAACTGGGAGAACTGTGTGAGATCCCAAGGTGCTACTGTGAAGGGGACTGAGGCGTCACTGTCCTATGTTCAATGTTTCTTGTATCTTCTTCAAGAAATGCCTGTATTTTTCCTATTCCATGGCTGGATACCTTCTGGACAGAGCTCATGTATATCTCAGAACCTCTAGGGGGCATTGGTTAATATGTAGATTTCTAGTCCCCACCAGGACTTCCTGAGTTAGTCTTTGGGAGTAAGTCCTGGAATCTGCATTTCTAACAAACTCCCGTAGAGATTTCTAAAATAGCTATGTAATGAATATTCTTATGTGACAACCTCGTCAGAGCTTGGGGACAAAGCACTAAGTGCATACACACCTGAGCAGTTACTCCAAAAAAATATCACAGGATTAACTGCTGATAATTCAAGAGGAGGTGGCTCAATTAGCTCCACCCAGAGGGTCTAAGTGGTGCTGTGCAGTGCTGGAATACTTGCAGTGCTGTATCTTGGTTGAGACAATCTAGGCTCTGACCAGCCATTGCTGTTAGAACTCTGAGAAGCTTTTACAGCAGTAAATTCTGCACCACAAGGTTCTACATGGTATTGAACTGACCTTTTAAGGATTCCTGTGGACCAGTATCATTTATATCCGTAGCTTCAGATCCTGCACAATTGTCCACTGGGCCCCAGAGGTTCCCACTGCACGACTATGTCATTTCAGGTAACATGGTTCCACATCAATTAAGACGTGGAGTACCATTGGTATTTGAAGTATCATTCAGCGCTGTTATATATTCTATTTTTGAACTGCTCATCTCCTTTAGGTGATGAGCTCAAATCCTCTAATGCTTGACATTTTGAGCAAAACATTTGTTTAGTTGGTTTTCCATAAAAGTGATGATCCATTTTTGTAATTTCATTTGCCTTTATTGAATTTTAAATAGCATTGTTGAATACACTGACTCACAGGAAAAAACACGTTGAATGCGTGCTTAAAAAAAAGAGCCAAACTTGCAGATCTTGCCAATTGAATATTTTTGCAGATTAGTAAAAGCTAAACTACATCTCTCAGCATTTTTCTGCCCCTGTACTTGAGAAGAGAGAATAGGAATCAGGTTCCTGGGATACGACGGAAGTCCCAGGTGGCTCTGCATGGATGCAGCCACATGATATTGCGGGGCAGTCCTGTGTGATGCCAATATCTAGCCATAGGAAGGGCAGGCAAAAGACAGGACAGGGTTGGGCAATCCAGCATGGCCCTCCAGTGGACCAGAATGATATGCAGCCTCTTTTGAGATTCTTCAAGTTGCTGGCAACGGCCTGGCATTGTTGCCTGCAGGCAGAAACCTGGCCTTAAGACCATTTGGTGAGGGCAGGGGTCATGAAGACAGAGTAAAGCAGTGAAGAGGCCTGGCTAGGACACTGGTGATTAGGAGGACATGTCCCCACCTGAAGGAGGCCGCCTCCGCCCAGCCTCTGGCCTTTACCAGGGCTGTGGACCCTGAATTGCTGGAGCTTTTCAAGTTTTAAGAAACATGGATAATCTGAATTTTTATGTGAGCTCTCTAGATATCAAATGTTGATATTAATTCAAATGGATTTTAAATATAGGGATGGTTAAACTAAATGTCTGTGGACCACTGTTTTGGGGGTTTTGATTTAGAGGATACAGTACTTTAAATTAATATCACAATGAAATAGAAGGGAACTTGTATTTTCCACATCAAAATGAGTAAAAGTTAGAGTCTAATGCCGATGCTGTTAGCAGAGACTCAAACCATAAACCTTATAGGGATAAATGAGCTATATTTTGGTCAGTAGCCAGAGACTCGACGCTTGCAGTTGTGTGCCATTTGTCACCTAGAAGCTCTGGATGAATGTATATGGATCAGTGCAGCGCCATAACTCAAAGTCCACGCTCTACTGATTGTGGGCCAGTGGTGACATCTTCCTACAAGGATGCTGTGGCATTACAGAACCAGCCCTCCCCACCCCACTCCCCCTTCGCATCCTCAGAGGGAAATGAAGCTGAGAGTTTACATGGATTGCCCTATAAAACTCTAAGGCTTGACTTGCTGGAAAGAAGGTAGAGAGAATTCAAGCAGGTTGCTTGTGTCTTTCTGAAGAGTGATAGCCAGATAGCATGCTCTGTTGGATTGGATGTCAGTGTCAAGTTGTCTTCTAATTAGAGACAGAAAGCATGGCTGTTTAATTACAACATACAGACATGGTGATATTTCATGGTTAAGTAGGTGACCTTACAAAATTAACCTGAACTTTGGGAAACTAAATCAAGCTTAAAGAAAAAGTTTAGACTTAAGAAAGTATGTTGAATAAAATTCTGTATCCTATAAAAGGCTAAGTGTGTAAGGACTAGAATTCTAGTTCTGGCTTTGTCAGCTGGTATGGGTCTTTGTCATTTAACCTCTCTTGGCTCCAGGTTGGTTGAGTTAGATGAATATAATTGTAATATCCCATTATTTTACAGCTTATGTTTCATTTTTAAAAGTTGGTTGTTTTCTGTTATTGCTTGATTGTTTACTATTTATTCAGTTTTCTATCTTGTTTTGAGGAGTTATTAGATGAATTCTTCTGTTTGCCAGAAGTTTCAGACAGACCTGTCACATGTCTGTGTTACTGTTTTTGTATTAATTGGGACGTGGACTGATGATTGAGGTAGGCCTAAAAGGAAATAAGGTGGTGTGGACTCACTACCAAAAATATTTTAATGAGTAGTATGCAGTTGTATATGGTTCTCTCCATTCTGCTATAAAAGGAAACACAATTCGTTGTTTATTAAAATATAGTACTTTAATATCACAATGAAATACAACTAAATGTAATGGCTAAAGTTAAAAAGCCTGATAATACTAAGAATAGGGTGGATGTAGAGGAAGTGGAACTCTTGATGCTCTGCTAGTGGGAGTGTAAGTTAGTACGACTTTACACTTTAAAAACCTGTTGGGCTTTATCTTCCCATGTTGATCATATGTATATCCTATGACCCAGCGACTTAGGCCTAAGTATATACTCAACAGAAATGTGTGCACATGTTCCTGAAAGGACACAGAATAAGAACGTTCACAGAAGCATTTTTGGCAATGGACTTCAGCTAGAAACCACCCAAATATCTGTCAATGTTGATTTGCAAATAAATTGTGACATCTTCATAAAATAGAATATCATATGGCAACAAAAACTAACAAACTACAGATTTTCTGAGCAACACCCCTGAATCTCATAATCATAATATTGAGTAAAAATAAAACAGGCAAAAAAGAGTTACACACTGCATGATTTTATTTATATAAACACATGCAAACAAAAAACCCAGGCAAACTCAGCTATGGTTAGAAGTCAGGAGAGGGGTTAGCCCTGGGGAAGAGAGGACAGCGAATGGGGCAGGGGGAGGGAAGGCTTCAGGGATGCCAGCCAAGCCCCGTTTCTTCACCTGGATGGTGGTGATGTGGGCGCACGTCTGTTATGTGACTATTCACTTAAGAGTTATGCACTTTTCTGAATGTATGTTTTATAAAATACCAAAAACAGAAAAAATATTTGATGCTTTCATCTAGTGTTGCATCTAGTGTTGCTAGTGTTGAATAACAACATTAGCTCTTGTTAAAATGTTGTAATAACTTTATACGAATCAGCAATAGTTGTTGCTGGAACTCATTATTTTATAACACTGACTTCAGCCTAATGGCTCATAACTGCCAGCCTGCCCCACCCGCAAAGGTAAGTAAGCTGTCTTGAGTTGCACTGTTGATTTAAAAAAAACAAAAAAACCCCAAGCAGCAATGAGTATAGTGTGCCTAACATCTACAGCATTGTTTCAAAGATTCCTGTTGAACCAGACTTTCTATCAACAACAGCACAAACCATTTGTAATCATTTGCCTCAATTAGTACTCTTGAAACTTTTGAATCCTTCTACCTAGTTCATGTGGATCTTGAAAGGCTTACCAAGCGAGTAGAGCATTCCGAGTCAGTCAGCTCCTCACAGTCGGCCTCCTTCGGCCACTGGTGACAGTAACAACGACTAGCATGTGTGTGGTGCTCTACAAGGTACAGGGCACCACAGCTACCACTAGGAGGATGCTGCTCCTGTGGCCTTGTCACTGTCACCCTTAATCTGGCCATCTGACCCTATTTTCTGAGAAGAAGTGGAGGTGTGGAACTTTAAACCCGGATGACTGGGGATAAAGCTGGACAGCAAAGGAGTTCAGTCCTGTCCTCTTGTTTTCAATGGACCATATGGTTGCAGCTGTCTAGAATGGCAGGACCAAAGAGGAGCAATACAGCTGCTTCCCCCTCAGGGAAGCCTCATTCTGGGTGCCAGTCCTGATTCCTTGCCCTCCCACCAGGTGGCAGTGGTAGCAGTGAGGTCGTTAAAGCTGTGGATGTAATCACACCTGCACTGGGAGCACACTAGGGTATTATCTGGCAAGAGGACACAATTCTTCCCTTATTCTAAATTGTGCTTGTGGCCACAGAAGGAACCTAAATGCCCCCAAAGAGAGCCTGTTCTAAATCTGACCAGGCTGGTAGAATAACTGTACCCTGGAGAGGCCACACTTAGAGTTCTGCCAAGACTCATCCCCATTCGACAGAGTGTTCTGTTAGAATGCTGATGAGATGCCGTAGGATCTTAACTCTTGTTTATATCAATTAGCCTACAGTAAAACTGGTTTCCTTACACCTTTTTTTGCGTCAAGTCACAGAACATACTGACAATGTTAAGTGTGAACTTACCTTATTTATTTAGTAGTGCCTACTTACATGCCTTACTGTCCTGAGGGACATGGCAGTAAACAAAGTAGTCAAAACCACTCAGCAGTGAATGAGCTTCTATTCCTATCTACTGCAAAGATGGAGGACATCTCGTATTAATTTCCTCAACCCAATGGGTAGAGCTCCTCTTTTCCAAAGCTCTTGGGCCCTTGATCTGCCCCCTACCCTTCTAATAAGGAAACTCCATCAAACCTCACTTCTAGGTTAACTAGCATCTCATCTTTTGACGACAAACATACTCAGGGTCTCTCCACACTAGTAACCACAGTAGAAAGGTCAAATAAAATTATCACACCCTTCCATTGATTGCCTTGTCTCCCTTAAGCTGCTGTCTGAGATCTCCTTATTTTACAACCAAATCTCTCTAGAAAATCTCATTCAAGGGAAGCTCATTTGCTTCAGCTTCCTTACCACACACTAACCTTCTAAACCCCAGCTTCCCCAGACCCACGGGCTGGCAGTTCTGTGTGCTTTAGACCTGAACCTGGAGGAAAGGGAAAACCACCAGGAAAGCAGGATGGTAAGTGAAATGTTTCTGATCAGACACAATAGTGTTTCAGCTACAATAATTACTTGCTAAAAATCTGAGAGCCACCTATGTGTGCGTCTAGCATTGTGCCAGGCATTTTAGCATTCTAAAGACATATTAAAAGTGACCTTTGATAAATACTTACCAAGGAAGATGGGACTGAGAGGTCTTCCTCTGGAAGTGAGGACTGAATTGAGTTTTGAGGGATGAGTGGACTGGAAATGGAAGGAAGAATAATTGGCTGAGGGCGTGGGGAGCCGTGAGCCTGCAGGCTTGGAAGCATGAAACAAGGATGGTGTGTTTGTTTGATTTAAGATTGGGAAGAGGTGGAGAAAACACTGGATGAGGTGGGGCAAGCCAAATTAGGGAGGTCATTGGAAACCAAGCAGAGAGCTACTGACAGTACCACTGAGCTCTTAAATGTTTACTACTCTACCTCTCTTCCCCTTGAAAGCCAAACATCTTTATTCTGTCCTCGTACCTCCCTTTCACCTAACAAACTATTTCAATATGTATTCTTGTTTTTAAATTTTTAAAATCGATTTTCGAGAGAGGAAGGGAGGGAGGAAGGGAAGGGGGAAGAGAGAGAGAGAGAGAGAGAGAGCGCGCACGCACGCAATAGAAAAACCAATTTGTTATTCCACTTATTTATGCATTCATTGGTTGTTTCTTGTATGTGCCCTGACTGGAGATGGAACCCACAGCCTTGGTGTATTGGTACAATGATCTAAGCAACGGAGGTACCTGGCCAGGGCTTCAATGTATATTCTATCCTAACCATTCCATGCAAGCTGCCCTTGATAGAAGTCAAAGGACTCTTGAGTTAATAGGGTCTGGTGAGATAACACATGAATAGAGTTCAATTAAATTCTCTGAGTCTCAATTTTCTCTTCTCTAAAATGGGCATTATAATACCATTGCCTTCCTCATAGGGCTGAGAGGATTAAATGCATTTGAAAGCCTTGCTCAAGAACTGAATGTTGCTACTATTAGTATTTCTCT